>MCJB01032215.1:60200-97763 GCA_002018475.1 Nicotiana obtusifolia | reverse complement strand
GGGGTCAAAGACCAGGTTCGGACAGTTATATTGGGGAGTGAGAGACAAGTTCTAAACAGTTGGATCAAGGGCGATCAACGGTCGCGATTGAACATGACCAAAACGATACCGGACTGGGTATAGAGAATGGGTTGGACAGAGCGACCAGAACTGGGCTTGAGACAATGGCCCAATTCTGTTTTTAGCTTAACAACATTTCGTTTTTCCTTTAGATCTTTTCAAAAATAGCCGCATTGCTTCTAAATGCACTTATTTTGCAACAAAGACACAATTAACACTTAAAACTAATTAATTTAACTAATTGATTAAAGCTAATGTACCGTTCAATCTATTGATTTAATTTCTTCTCGACTGGCCTATTACGCACTCGGGCCAATCTACTACACGCTAATAATGGTCTTTTGGATTTCATCTCCTACAAAAATAGCAAGTGGTTGGCCGTTCGATCGAGTCCATCCCTTGAAGTCGTACCCTCCCAGTATGCGTGAGTCTTCAGCCGATTGACAGAAATGCCGGCCGAAATTCGAGAACTGTCCATCCCACCATAATGGATCTCTCCTACCGCTACCTACCAGTGGATCGATTTAGGGAAGGAAAGAAATGTCGCTATTTTTTATGATTTTCATTTATCAATTAAGCAATGTGTATGTGATTAAATCCTAAAAATGCAAGTAAAAATTTAAAGTGCTATGCAATGAAGGATTGGATAAATTATGGTATTTTTCATGATTTTGAAATACTAAATATGCACAAAAAGGCAACTAAATGCGAACAGAGAAATTTTTAAAATTCTACAAAAAATCAAGATCAATAAGAAAAATTATTTTTTGTAGATTTTGTTGGAATATTTTCGTAGGGCAAAAATTACTTGCTCACAGCTGCCCCTCTTTGCTTGAGAACATGAAGAGTTTTTGGGCAAAGATAAAGTGAGAAATTACGAGTAATATTTGCCCGTTTGACACTCCGTGTGAAGCAATTGGAAAAAGTTTGACCGAACCTTGCTTCCGAGGTTGCCTACATATCCTTGGCTATAAAGGAATCAGGTTAGTGTAGTTTTGGAAGTTTTAGTAGCTGGGACTAGCGGAGAAGCTGCGATTTCATTGTTGTTGCTACTGTTGCTGCTGTTGTCACTTGCTGAACTCCTTATTATACCAAAATCAAAATGAAAAAAGAAACTAAACAAGCCTATCAACTATGAGTTACAAGATTCCTATCTATACGTCTTTCGAAACTTGTTCTTGAGTCTTGACTGATCCTTCATGCAGCCTTTGATCTGAACCTTGATGCTCGCTAGCTGCAGGTACTGGTTCATTCTTCTACAGCTTCTTTTGATCAAAACAGGAATTGCAATGCTCGTGACTTTAGTCATGTCTTGAACAGTCCACATCTTTTACTTGCTTCTGCATTTTGGATTCACCTCTTTTCTTCTTCTTTTCTTATTCTGGATTGAGACTTCTTTTCTGGTCATCTCGAACTCTGTGCCTCAAGATAAAACCTGCTCAGACATCAATACAAACAAACGAACAAAATTTTTCTGCCCCTGTTTTTACTAGAAAAATTTCGTGAGTTATTTGTAACAAGCTCTATACTACTTCATTATTGAAAGCAATAAAGGTCGGGAATGGTGTACCCGATGAAAATCTATTTCTTTGGAAATGATGTACCCTGATATTCAGAATGGTGCCCCAACTAGGGAGTGGAAACCCTATGTTAGAAAAGAAGACTAGGGAGTGGAGACCCTATGTCCAAAATAGAATCAACTAGGGAGTGAAGACTCTATGTTGGAAAAGAAGACTAGGGAGTGGAGACCCTATGTCCAAAATAAAATCAACTAGGGAGTGGAGAAACTATATTGGAAAAGAAGACTAGGGAGTAGAGACCCTATGTCTAAAATAAAGTCAACTAGGGGGTGGAGACCCTATATTGGAAAAGAGACTAGGGAGTGGAGACCCTATGTCTACAATAAAGTCAATTAGGGAGTGGAGACCCTATGTTGGAAAAGAGACTAGGGAGTGGAGACCTTATGTCTAAAATAAAGTCAACTAGGGAGTGAAGATCCTATGTTGGAAAATGCAGCTAGGGATTGAAGACCCTATACTACCATGATTTTGAATTTTCTTTATTTCCTTTCTTTTCATTTTCATTTCATTTTTTTAATATATAAAATGCGGGAAAGGATTTGGAGAAGACTTCCTTTTTGGAGTTGTTGCTGTTGTAGAGTTGTTTCTAGCTCCCACGCAGTTTCCTTTTGGTTGCACCTGCTTCTTGCAAGGTTTGTTTTGGATTGCACCTGTTTCCTTTTTTTCAAACAAAGAACAAATTGTCAGTTTGAAAAGGTGGTTGGTTTTGTGGCCTTGAATGTTTCATCACTTGATATTGCCGGATCGTTGATGACGATATCAAACCGCAACTAGTTATTTCCTGGATATCAATTGCATTTCTGGCTCCGGAGGATCTTTGTTTTTCCAAAATTTACCATGACGGTTGGCCACGTGGGACCTAACCTTTTCAACTTTATTTTTCCTTTGTGGGCTTTCGACTTCTTTCTTCTAGTTTTAACTTCAGAGCACTTGGGAATCCTGAGCTTTCAAACCTTGTCAAGATGGTTAGTCACGCGGGACTCAACCTTTCAACTTCACTTTCGGCCTTATAGGCACTTCAATTTGACTTCTTTCTTTTGAGAGTTTTGATTTCAAAGCATCAGCAACCATGGCTAGTCGGGATTAACTTGATGCCCTTGCCGAGGTTGGGTGCCCTTTTTTACATTAGCTTGTATCGAACGAGAACCCTGTGAATCAGTCTTGCCATCCCTTCTTTGCCTTAGTTTTGGAATAGAGTTAGACCGAAAGGGATTTAAAGAAAAACAAACAATAGAATGGACAATGAATTTAGACAAGAGGTATCCTTTTCGGGGAAAGGCAAGAAAGACTTATCTGGAGTACATGCGGACTTCAATGCATCTGACATGCCTTTTGGACTGGATGCCTGATTAGTGTAAACCATCCGACTCTCAGAAATTCATCACAACTCTTGCCTCGAAATCGAGAAACCTTGCCTAGGACTGTGTGGATGCCAATGGCTGTGAAGATCATCTTTTCGACCAGTAGTTCCCTTTATGGGTTTTCACCGGCTGAGCTCTCTCATTAATCTTCTCACCATTGCCTTATAGTGCCCTTTGCGGGTTTTCACTTATAAGACTTTCTCATTTTCATTTTCTCTGCTTGCCGTCGCCCCATGGTACCCATGAGGGTTTTTACCAATAAGACTCTCTCATTTTATTTCTCTCATTTTGGTTGTCTCAGATTTAAGTGATTGTATCCTCCAGTTCTTTGAACATTCTCATTGATTGATTGGAAGGACTTGAAAAGGATTTAGGTAAAAAAGATTTGGATTGAATTACAATTTTGAAACCTTTCAAGAAAAACTGTCGTTGAACCATTGTAACATCTCCCCCAGTTTCCACTTTTGGGAGAATGTGGATTTTTATTTGGTGTGACTGAACTCAGAGAGAGGCTGCCTACGCATCCTTTCGGAACCAAGTCAAACGCAGTTCAAGGGTACTTTGTTTTTTATTTTCCTCTTCTTCTTCTTTTTTCCTTTTTTTTAATAATAACATCTTCAGGTTCCAAAGAGGGTAATCAAAGAAAACGTGACCAGCTCAAAGGGTTTGCAAAAGGTTGATAGTGTTTGGGTAGTGAGAATGAAAGCCTTCGTCATCCCAACCAGAGAATATTAACGTTGTGAAAAGGGGTAAAACATAATACCTTTTGTCTCGGGATCATCTCCCCCGATATCTCCCAAATACAGCGCTCCCTTTGGCAATACTCTTCTTATAATATACAGACCTTTCCAATTTGGAGCAAATTTTCCTTTAGCTTCTACATGATGTGGGAGAATACGTCTCAGAACGAGCTGGCCCACTTCAAATATTCTGGGCCGCACTTTCTTATTATAAGCACGAGCCATTCTTTGTTGGTACAACTGCCCATGGAAAACCGCGGTTATTCGCTATTCATCAATCATGGTCAGTTATTCCAAACGGGTTTTGACCCATTCTTCATCCTCGATCTCAGCTTCTACAATGGTCCGAAGAGAGGGAATCTCAACTTCTGCAGGTATTACAGCTTCCGTGCCATAAACCAATAAGTAGGGTTTGGCTCCAATTGACATGCGCACGGTTGTGCAATACCCCAATAGTGCAAAGGGCAACTTCTCATGCCATTTTCTAGAACCCTGAATCATTTTCCTGAGGATCTTCTTGGTATTCTTATTCGCCGCTTCAACAGCTCCATTAACTTTCGATCGATAAGGGGCTGAGTTATGATGTGTGATTTTGAATTGTTCGCATACCTCCCTCATCAGATGGCTATTTAGATTTGCAACATTGTCTGTAATGATAGTTTTAGGAATACCAAAACGACAAATAATATTGGAGTGCACGAAGTCCATCACTGCTTTCTTGGTGACAGCTTTGAAGGTAACTGCTTCAACCCACTTTGTGAAATAATCAACAGCAACCAGGATGAATCTGTGCCCGTTTGAAGCTTTTGGCTCGATCGGCTCAATAACATCCATGCCCCAAGCAACAAACGGCCAAAGTGCTGACATAGGATGTAACTCTGAAGGCGGTGCATGAATCAAGTCGCGTGTATCTGGCACTGATGGAATTTTTGGACGAAACTGAAACAATCCTTTTCCATGGTCATCCAGTAATAACCTGCCCGGGGGATTTTCTTTGCAAGGAAATATCCGTTCATGTGAGGCCCACAAACTCCGGAATGCACTTCATTCATGATCTTTTCAGCTTCTTGGGAATCTACGCAGCGTAACGGATTCAGATTCTTTTGTATAGGACCTCGCCACTCAAAAAGAAACTACTTGTGAGCCTTGTGATAGTTCTCTTTTGATCTCCACTGGCTTGCTCAGGATATTCTCTTTTTTCCAAAAACCTTTTGATATTATGGTATCATGGCAGAACATCCGACTCTATTTCAATTGCATTACAATAACCATGCCTTTCTCAGACTTGAATTTCCAGCGGGTCAATATGACAATTATCCGGGTATGGCTGCATTGAGACCAAAGTAGCTAGTGCATCTACTAGCTCATTGTGGAATCGAGGAATATACCTGTTTGCTAAGATCTTCCACATGTCGCTTGTATGGGATGAGTTTGATGTCTCGAGTTTCCCATTCTCCTTGGGCTTTCATTGCCGTGCAAGTGACATGGATAATGTCAAATTCTATGAGCAGGATTTGCCATTTTGCCATCCTTCCTGTAGGCATCGACTTCTGGAATATGTATTTTAGAGGATCCATCATAGTTATGAGATATGTGGTGTAAGCCAGTAGATAATGTCTGAGCTTCTGGGCGACCCAAGTTAGGGCGCAACAAGTTTTTTCTAACAAAGTGTATTTAGCTTCATAACTGGTAAACTTCTTACTCAGGTAATATATGGCTTGCTCCCTCTTTCCAGTCATATCGTGTTGCCCCAGGATACAGCTAAAAGAATTTTTCTAGGACAGTCAGGTACAAGAACAAAGGTCTTTCTGGCTCGGGTGGAACCAGAACGGGCGAGTTTGACAAGTATTCTTTCATTTTGTGAAAAGCTTCTTGACACTGATTTGTCCATTTGATCACCGCATCTTTCTTTAATAGTTTGAATATGGGCTCACAAGTGGTGGTAAGCTAGGGGATGAATCTGCTAATGTAATTCAATCTCCCTAGCAGACTCATGACTTCTTTCTTGCTTTTCGGGGTGGCAACTCCTGAATGGCCTTTATCTTTGTCGGATCTAACTCAATGTACACTTAGCTGGGTTCAACTTCAAGTTATACCTACGCAGATGCTCAAAGAATCTCCTCAGATTTCGCACATGGCCTTCCTGTGTTTTGGATTTAATGATCACATCATCCACATACACCTCAATTTCCTAGTGCATCATGTCATGGAAGATGGTTGTCATAGCCCTCATGTAGGTTGCCTCGACATTTTTCAAACCAAATGGCATGATCCTCTAACAGTAGGTGCCCAAGGTGTGATGATAGCCGTCTTTTCTACATCCTCTTCATCCATCAAAACTTGGTGATACCCAGCATAACAATCCACGAAAGACTCTATCTCATGTTTAGCATAGTTGTCAACGAGGGTATGAATATTCGACAGTGAAAAGTTGTCCTTGGGACTCGCTTTGTTCAAATCTCGGTAATCAACACACACTCGGGTTTTCCCATATTTCTTCGGCACTGGAACCACGTTACCCAACAACGTGGTGTATCGAACCACTCGAATCACACCAGCTTTCAATTGTTTGGTGACTTCTTCCTTGATCTTATCACTGATACCTGTTTTGAACTTTCTTTGCTTTTGCTGGATGGGTGGATAACCGGGATATATAGGCAACTTATGGTCCACCTGATCAACGCTCAACCCTAGCATATCATCATAGGACCATGCGAACACGTCTTTGAACTCAAACAAAAGTTAAATCAAGGCATCACTAGTTCTTTCCTCAGCGTGAATACTTATCATGGTTTCTCGGATCTCTTCCGGGCTGCCTAAGTTTGAATGGTTCGGTTTCATTTAAGTTTGGCTTAGGCTTATTCTCAAATTGTTCCAATCCTCGATTTATTTCCCTAAAAGCCTTATCCTCGTCATATTTTGGTTCTTGATTCATTATTTCACAGTTAGACGATATTTTAGGATCTGAGCATGAAGTCCACAAGTATGTCATGTTATTTAAATCCGCATTATTAGAACTGAAAAAGGAAAAGGTAAGAAAAATTGCAAGATCAGGACAAAAGGAAAAATACGAATGAAATATTGATTCCATTTCATTGAATTGAAGATATAAGGGTTTATATCAAAACTAAATGACAATAAAGTAAAAACATTTGAGTTACACCCTAAAATAACTCGTAATGCAGAAGAGATTGCAACACTGGACTACCGGGACTCCCGTCTGACAGGGAATGGGGTAGCTTTCCAATTCTGGAGTTTGGCATCCGGTCCTATATGCTGCACTTTGGCACCGCTCATACCTTCCCCTGGCTGGACCATGTGCGACTCATATAGCATTTGCTTAAGATATTCACAAATGTCATCAATTTCTTTGGCCGTGAAGGCCTCTTCTTCTTCTTCCACATACTTTCGTTTGACAAATGATTGGGCGAGGTGTGGAATGGGCTGAGACAGGACCCACCCTTTTTCTTTATCAGCCAATTTTTTGTCGGCCTCTGTAGCTTGGAAACCCACACCAAAAAACTTTTCATTGGCGGTTGAAATAATGGGTTCAGTGATACCCTGCAGAGACAACCCAAGCCCCTTTCCGGTCTTATACCCATGTCTAATCATTTGAGTGGCAACCATGACCGAAGCATTAGATAAGCAAGGTTGAGGTAACGGGGACCCTTCTTCGCATTGGTCGGCTACCAAAATTTTGAAAGCCTGGTATACATTATGTTCGTTACCTTCCTTAGCTTCCAGACACGGGATTGAAGGGTCCCTGTAGATGGATTGATCATCTTCTCCGTGGACAGCAATTTCTTGATCATCATACTCAAATTTAACCATTTGATGGAGGGTGGAGGGAACAGCTCCTACAGCATGAATCTATGGTCTTCCAAGAAGGAAATTATATGAGGTTTCCATGTCCAAAACTTGGAAAGTTACCCCAAACTCCACGGGGCCAATGGTCAGAATTAGATCAATTTCCTCTATGGTGTCTCTTTTGACCCCATCAAAAGCCCGGATGCAGACATTGTTTGCCCGGATTCCTTTCGTTCCGATTTCCATTCTCTGTAGTGTTAACATAGGACAAATGTCAACCCCGGATCCACCATCTAATATTACTCTTTTCATATAATAGCCCTCACATTTGACTGTCAAGTGGAGGGCCTTGTTGTGGGCGGCTCTTCCTAGAGGCAAATCATCGTGACTGAAGGAAATCCTGTTGACTTCGAAGAATCTTTGTGCCATTTTCTCCAATTTTTCGACGGAAGTATCAACCGAGATATATGCTTCATTGAGTGTTTTTTGGAGCACCTTCCGTTGTTCATTCGAACTCAGCAACAGAGATAAGAACGAAACCTGGGAAGGAGCCTTCCGGAGTTGGTCAACTATTGCGTATTCTAAACCTTTCATCTTTCTGAGAAACTCATCCGCTTCCTCATTGTTCACAGGCTTCTTGGATGGCAACCTTTTATCCTTGTTCAATTTGAACCTTTTTAGCTCTTTTGGGTTGTGGTACTCCCTTGACTTATTCATTTCACTCACCTCTCTCATGACCTCTTTCCCTTTGTAGGTAATTATGGTTCTGTTGTAGTTCCAGCGGACTGCGGTAGGGTCCTTCATGGGGCTTTATGGTGCGCGCTTAATAACCATGGGCTCAGTCAGCCTTGGTGAAATTACGAGCCCACGCGCCGCATAGGTCTCCTTTGGCACATACACTCTTGGCACACTTAGCGTACCCTTCTCCTCCTCGAACTTCCTGGGAGTATTCAAGATGAGTGGTTCTTTCCTTGGGGCCTTAGGAACATAGAGGACCTTGTTCTTAGCACTGCTGCCCCAGTCTTTGCTTCAACAAATTGAGGAACCAGAATGACTTTCTCCTCAGTTTTAGCCTGCTTTGCCGTCACTTTGGGTCTTGTCCTTGAATCAGCGATGGCAATGGTGACTTTCAATGTTGGATCGGACTCCTCATCATCGCAGATCATTCCAATGACCGGCCCATTATTGTGAGATGGTAATGGATTGTTGGTCACATTAGGGATCTCTTCGTTCCTTAGCACATTTTTTCCTCTATCAAGCTTTCAACCGCCCTTTTGAGGGTCCAACAGTCCTCTGTATCATGGCCCTCTACTCTTGAATGGTAAGAACACTTGGTACCGGCCCGGTAAGATAGGGATTCGAGGTTTTGCCGATTGGGGGGTACCGGTTGCAACGGACCTAGTTGGATCAACTTCTGGAGCAGGCTGGAGTAAGATTCACCAATAAGGGTAAAGTTGGTTCTCCTAGGAGGTTCACGGGGGCGTTGATTATGTTGGTCTATGTTTTGTGGCGGACGGAGATTATATGGAGCTTGGTAGGGATGATTATTTCTAGGAAGTAGAGCTTGGGTTTGATCATAATGTTGTTGAGGCCAGGCGTAAGGTTGGGCATTCATCACCGCATAGTGGGGAGGTGCTATGGCATAGGCAACATCTTGGTGTGGATAATAATGCCATGAGGTTCTAGGAGGCATGTAAGAGTTGTCAAATGATTGATGAGGCCCTCTAATCCTGAAGCCATCATAGCTCTCTCCTCCATGTTTTTATGACTGGCAAGATTCCCTGAGCTGTTGTGGATGGCTTGAGAGGTGGCTTTCAAGGCAAATTGACTCAATATTCGGCCAGTTTCAAAATCGTTTTCCACTATTTCTTTGATTTCGATTGCATCGGAAAACGGATCGCCCATAGCGGACATCATGTTTTGAAAAAAATCGGCCTCCTGGGGCTGCAAGAAAATTGTAACCATTTCTGTGTCATCCATGGGTGGTTCTACTCTGGCAGCCTGCTCGCACCATCTGATAGCATATTCATGGAAACTCTCCGTGGTTTTCTTCTTCAAATTAGACAAGGAATTTCTATCTGGAGTGATGTCCACATTATACTAGAATTGGCGAACAAAATCTCGGGCCAAATCGTCCCGCACATGCCAATGAGTAATTTCTTGATCCATTTACCACTCCGAAGCAATTCTTGTCAAGTTCTCTCCGAAATATGCCATTAATAACTCTTCTTTCTACCAACCCCACGCAGCTGATTGCAGTATCTTTTTATATGAGCAATGGGGTCTCTGTGCCCATCATACATCTCAAACTTCGGCATTTTGAAGCCCGCTGGTAAGTGGACATGGGGAAACATACACAGGTCGGAGTATGAGACACTCTTTTGGCTGCTCAGGCTCTGCATGATTTTCAGGATTTATCCTAGGCTTTTTGTCTTCCGAGCCATTTCCTCTTGCTCAGGGTTCCTTATTGTCCTTTCTGGTTCAATCGGGGATTCATATTGTGGTGGTTGGGCGTATGAGTCTGGAGTAACACGAGTTACTTCCGACTGAAATTGCAGGCCCTAAAAAGTGAATGCCGAAGGCTCAAAGCATGGCCTAGGCATGGTTGGTGATGCCATGGTAAAGATTGGTGGTGCAGAAACCACCATTGACGGTCCTTCGGGGAACGGCGCCTGGGGCGAACCGCAAAAGGCATACCGAGAAGAGATGACGTAGAGGGGTGCCCAAATGGGACAAATGGATTTGCCATGGGGACGTTAGTGGTTTCGACTATCCTTTGGACCAATTCGGGGAAACCGGGGATAGTTCTTGGCGGTTCTCTACTGTTGGACCAGGCGTCCCACATTTGCAACATGAGGAGCCGTAACATCTTGTTTTCTTCGGTAGTTGCCGTCTCTAGTTGTGAAATAACCAGCTCAAGGCTATCCTCGGTGTTAATGATGTGGAGATTCCTTTCCAAATCCATTGGGACCTTTCCTTTTGATCTTGTAAAATAGGGGTGAGAAGCCAGATTTCCGACAAAACCAACCACCTTAACAAGACCTACTAAAGGCGTTGCACACAACACCCTTGTCAGTGTAAAACATTTAACAGATGGGAAATCACACATTGGGAATTCAATGCACCTAGACAGTTAAATGTTTCTAAATGTTTTTGCCTTGACTGCGTGTTTCATCCCGGCTTTTACTATCTCTTTTACTCTACAACTCTTTTCTCACTTTATATCTTGATTTTCTCTCCTCTCTTTTTTTTCTTTTTAAATTAGATAGGGCTATGATCGTATCCGATGGGGATTGCCTACGTATCATGATACCGCATGACTCAGATCATTACGTAGTTCAGAAAAATAAATACGAAATGAAAGAAAATTTTTTTTTGGGTTGTCTCAAAAATTCCATTAATAAAATCTTTTTGGTTTTTCTATTGCAAGGACTCGAAGGTACTGATAACTTAAAAGAGAAAAGTGACACAGACTTAAAACCAATTAACAAGCAAACTTGGTACAGATGAAAGGACAAATAGACTCAAGAAAAGTAAGATACAGGCTAGAAACAAAATCGAGAATTCAAGAATATATCAGAGCTTCAAATGTTGTTTCGGGGGCCCGAGGGACATCAGACGGTCTTGACGCATGCCTGCATGCAATCTCTTCCTGGAGGAACTCTAGATCGGACATCACTTGGCGAGCAGAGGACAGTACCGAGGTAAAAAACATAGACATGGTCATACCATCACATTCGTGGCATTTCATAACAGCGTAATCGGCTATTTCTTTGATTCTCATTCTAATGACACCCTTTTCTTGGAGCAAGCGTCCAATTTGCTGTGCACGGGCTACCAGCACCTGCGTGGCTGTGTTATTTTGGTCTTGCAACTTCTACACGCTCTCTTCTAATTGGAAAATCAGTGCATAACAACATTCTCTTTCCTTTTTGAGACCCTTTGTCTGCCGAACCATTTCATTTTCGAGGGTGACTAGATTTTCCCTCAAAATCGTGTTTCCCCGGTCATATCTTTATTTTAATTGGCAGGCTGACTTTGCTTATTCTTCTGCAACTTTTGCCAACTTTGCTCGAGCCTTTGCCAAGTCTTCCTCGGCCTTGGTCAAATCCGCTGTGTAGTCGTGCACTTTTCGCCTCAGATTGCTTATGATTTTTTCATCCCTCTCGCTTCTCATTGGCGTTTCGGCAACTATTTTCATTTTCCGGATCTGAGCTCGGAGGGCTTCATTTTCCTGGGCCAATATTTTCTTTTCTCCCTCGTCCTCAGCAGCTTGCAATCCACTATCAAATTTAATGGTCCTGATTTGATCTTCTAGTTTGCCTATAGTAGTCCGATATTCCTTTTCTTTGGGCATCCAAGATCACTGTTCTTGTGTCACATCATCTTGGATATGGGGCATTTTAACCAGCCGTTCAGGTTCGTCATTTGTTGCGACTCTCTTTCCATGCCAAGCGACATAACCTGGTAAAACCTCGCCCTTGGACAAATAGTGTACTCCGGTGTCTACTCCAAAATACTAGCATTCGCTCCAAATTTGATGAACCACATCTTCAGGAAATTGGGCAGTGGAGCGAATTTCAACCACATGAGTACTAAGATCTTCATCTCTAGGGACCGTTTGGCATCTTCCAAGTTGTCTCAAAACCCAACACGGAGCGTAGGGATAGATACTTCATAGACCTATTAGAAGGAAGTATGGACGAGTGGCGGGCATGTAAATAATCTCGTCAACAGGGAGCCAACCCAATGTCCACTCTATATGATCCATGGTTATACCACGAAGGCGAGTGATCCAATTTTTGACCCCTTCTAGCATTTCGAACCCCGTCACTCGTGTACCAAATTCTTCTATGCAGTTTTTTCTAGTACAACCATAATTCATGTATCGGGGACGGTGACAAAAGGTGCGATCATCCATATTTGTAACAATAGATTGCATCCTTCGAAAATCTGACTCCGGCCTTAGAGGATGTGAGGGCTCGGAATATGTCTAACACATATCATGGGTGCGAGGGTACTCTTGACCGAGGTAGCCAAAACATGGACAACTCCGGCTATACGCAAATCAATATGCCATCTTCTCTTGGAAATACCAGAAGGCCTAAAAATTCCACCATAAAGGCAAAGCATCTATGCATCTCCCATTTTGACTGGTTTGCTCTACTGTATAGTCCGTTTCCGGGGTCCTCGAATCCTCTTAAGTGCCTATACTGCTGGTATATAAAGTGAAAAGTGCAAACTCCAGCTGCTAGACCTTCTGCTTTTACTTGCCTACTTATTTTTAGTAGGTCTATAAACTTGTGGGGAATAACGGTCCTTGGAGACACCAGGTACTTGTGACTTAATCCTTCTGTACTCCCGGCATAACCCACCATTTCTTCCAGAGTAGGTGTAAGCTCAAAATCTGAGAAGTGTAGAACATTGTGAGCGGGGTCCCAGAATGATACCAGTGCCTCTATCAAATCACTTCTAGGTTAGACCTTTAATTGTCCAATGAGTGCTCCCAGGTATTGATTGACCATGTCTCGTCCCTGTTTTCTCAAATCCTCCCACCACATTTGGAGTGCTAGCAGAATATGGTCCATAATCTTTACCGGTATCTGAACAGTGCTCATTCTGCACATTTCTTTAAAAAAATCAGGATGACCAGGTTAAAACATGTGAATTTTAATTAAAAGCTTTTTCTTCCCTTTTTTTTCTTCTTTTTTATGTTTTTTTTAATTTTAAAAACAGATCATGACTATTTTTACAAATACGACCCTTCAGCACTTCGGACAGAAAGACTTTAGGGTTGTGCTCGCTAAGTGGCCAAAACTTGGAAAAAGGACTCCAGGTGGCTATCCTTGCAAAAACGGCCTTCCGGCGTCTCGTTGGGATATTCTAGCTATTTGGACAAAAACGACATCACCCAACTTTATTTACGACAAAATGATAATATTTTATATTTTTGATATATTTTTTTTTTTTTGCAAAACGGGGCTGAACCTGATGAAGGTTGCCTACGTATCTCACATCTGGTGAGAATCAAATCCGCGTAGTTCGGTAAGTTCTGAGGCAACATGTAAAGGTAACTTATTTTAAAAGATGACTTTTTCCTTTTTCTTATATATTTTCTTTTCAAAATTTAGACATAGTTTTGGGATATTTCAAATATCTGAATTTTTCAGAACCGGGTAAATTTTCTCTCACCTACATCACTCTTGGTTTTTCTCTCTCTCATTTTTTCTAACTCTAAATGTCGGTCAACATGCGAGCCAAAACAAACAAATGCGCAAGTAGCACGTAAAATGCATCAGAATGGTCTTTTAATTTTGGGTACACCTGTCCTAGACGGACCCAACCCGTGTGCTAAGTTCCCAAAGTCAAATGCACGTGATGCAAACAAACGTTCCTACTAGAAATCCGGCATGAGTCTATGTTATTCTAGGTTTGAACCCTGGGATGTATTGTTCTAGACCTGGCTTACCGAGCAGACAACTCGAGCCAGAGGGGGGGGGGGGCAACGCACCGGGAACCAAAAGGCCGTCCGGCTTTGTAACTTATCCGATCCTCGTTCTAAATTATGGATAGGACACCCTAACAGAAAAGAAGCCACGCGTGCGCTTCCCAGAAGATTCAGAAGACTCAAAGAGGAGAAGGGATTTCATGACAGTTTATATATACAGTTCATGTAATATCAAAGCGGTAAAAGCGGCATTTAGAACATTAGGCTCAAAAACACGTAAAAAAAATTAGATAACAAAGAAAAGTCAAGTATAACAGTTATTCTAAGCTCGAATTTTGAACCATAAACCAGAGATTCTTGGTTCAATCCTCAGTAAAGTCACTAGAACTGTCACACCTCCTTTTTCCCGAGGAATAGTGGAGTTTTTTCCAGTTAAAGTGACATTATTCGAAATGAAATTATTTATTTATTTATAGTCACCACTTGGAATATTTATTATGGTGTCCCAAGTCACCGATTTATTTTAAAATCCCAAATCGAGGAAAGTTGACTCTTTTATGGTCCGCGAACACAGAAGACCGGGTAAGAAATTCTGTTAACCCGGGAGAAGGTGTTAGGCATTCTCGGATTTTGTGGTTTTAGCACGGTCGCTCAACTATTAATGATTGGCCTAATTATCTGATTTAAGACATATTTAAGACCAATTGTGCATTCTAACTTTCTAACCGCTTTTAGTTAAATTTTAATCCCTTCTTAATATTTACGGAGTTATTTATTGAACAAGTTACGATGTCGTACACTCGTCATTCTGGTACACATTGCAAACTGCGCCACGTGAAACACGCCCGCGATTTATAACATGTTTATTATTATTATTTGAAGTTACGGTCGAGTCGCGTGAAACGCGCACTCGAATTGGGGTTACGTATCATGACTATGCCACGGGAACCGTACCCACAGTCATGATGATTTATTTAAACGTGCCTAAAGCAAACTACGATATTTGAGAACTATATTTTCTAATTACTTGGTAATTCACTGTAAAGCCATAACTTACGGAAGTTCTTTGTAGGATCAACTTTGGTATTCTTGGCAGATTCATTCGCTGAATTAAACTAGAAGGATTATAATTCTAAAATTTGGGTTGCATTTTTTGGTTATGTTGGGGCAGACCGAGTATGAGCCTGCCTGGGCTACGTGAGGCCCTTCAACACATCTGCCATCTCGTTTTAACTAATTAGTGTCGACGGCCCATACTAAATTCTCTTATAGGCCAGCTGACGTGTTAATGGACTCTTGATTAATGCCCAAATTGCCTACACTTCTGCATATCACATTTGTGGTAAACTAACTGGGCCAGCTTACTGTTTAGGCCCAATTTAGCTCAAAATCAGACAAATGCGTGTAAATATTACAAGTTCCAGAAAAATATATGGTGTTCAGGATATCGTATGTTTAACCGCAATAATAGACAAATAATTCAAATCTACAGGGTATATGCACTTACCCGCCTAAGTATGCACTTACTAAATTGAGACTAATGGGCCTGCCTATCAACCAAGGCAGGTCTCCATTTGACCACAAAAAATAGAAAACGCGGAGCAATTTTTCGAACATAAAAACAGTAATTTTTGACACTAAAATGCATCTAATTTAACAAATATTTAAGTAATCCTAAACATGCAAACAGAAAAGTGGTTATTTTTTAAAACCTATTATGCTAATATGTAAAAAAAAAAAAAAAAAAAAAAAGAACAAGAGAAGAATGAGAAGAAGAAAGACAGAAAAGAAAAATAGATGAACATTACCTAAGCAGACTAGAACGGGCTTCGTGGTAACATTCATTAACCAGCAGGTCCGAGCTCTCTCTCGAAACAAGCCGAAAGTAACATCAATCGGTTGTTCTCGTCGTGAACAATCGATTGACGTGAGTTTCGAGTCGAGTCGCGTTCTGAAACCTCAAGAATCAACAATGGTAGAATTTAGGGTCTTCAACTTCTTAGATTTAAAATCCATGAAGTTGTAGGAGTTTTTGGGGAGAACGATTTAGGGATTAGGGATAAGGAGACGAAGGAGTCTATGGGGTAGTGATTTGGGGTGGATTGGAGGTGGTCCGCCGCCGCGAGGCGATTCTCGGCAGCGGCTATGAGAGCGAGAATGAGAGAGATGAAGGGGCGTCTCTAGGTTCTTTGGGGAGGAGGCTCAAAGACCGGGTTCAGACAGTTATATAGGGGAGTGAGAGACGAGGTCCAAACCGTTGGATCAAGGGGCGATCAATGATCGCGATTGAACGTGACCAAAACAATGTCGTTTTGGTCAGGAGCGGACCGGGTATAGAGAATGGGTTGGACAAAGTGACCATAACTGGGCTTGAGACAATGGCCCAATTCTGTTTTTGGCTTAACAACATTTCGTTTTTCCTTTAGATCTTTTCAGAAATAGCCACATTGCTTCTAATTGCACTTATTTTGCAACAAAGACCCAGTTAACACTTAAAACTAATTAATTAAACTAATGTATATTTTTTGTGATTTTGCATTTATCAATTAAGCAATTTGTATGTGATTAAATCCTAAAAATGCAAGTAAAATTTAAAGTTCTATGCAATGAAGGATTGGACATTTTAATGGTATTTTTTATGATTTTGAAATATTAAATATGCACAAAAATGCAACTAAATGCGAACAGAAAAATTTCTAAAATTCTACAAAAAATCAAAGTCAATAAGAAAAATTATTTTTTGTAGATTTTGTTGGAATATTTTTGTAGGGCAAAAGTTACATGCTCACACATAGCATAAAATATGTAACTTGTGCTCCAAATATTTCTTAAGTCCTAGTAAAATACAACTATGTAATATGTTTTTCAAGAAACTAACACAATAATATGAGATAAGTCATAGCATTATACTAAAATATTCATAACAAAGATAAAATAATAAAATTACATAAAATAAATATTGCTAAGTAATAAGTTATATTGAAAATCAACATAATCTAAAAATACTATATAGGTCATGCTAAAATAAATATAGCTAATACGTACTAATATAATTACATAACTAAGCACAAAAGAAAAAGATAAACTAAGTTATGTATTTTCATTATAAACCAATGTAAAACTAAAATTATCCAATACTTTCGTCATTCCTAGTATTGAATTGAATTTCTTTTGTTAGCATTTGTATTAATTTGAACTTTGTTTGAGTTAAGACATTTATGGGCTATAAAATTTATTTGCCATTCAAGAATGTTAAGTCTAATCTTGAAATAATACGTTAAAACATAAAACTGTGAAAAAGTTTAAGAAATATTTATAAATTACATTACAATAAATATTTATAAGTATAAAATATTTTTAAAAATTATGTAAATGTACTATCGAGTTGGTTTGGTTTCGGTTTGACTTTTTTCAGTTAAAACAAACCAAATCAATTATGGTCGGGTTTTATTTCCAATACCGAACCAAATCAAATCAAACCACATCGGATTTTTTTTTTCGGTTTGACTCGGATTATCGGTTTGGTGCGGTTTATCAGTTTTCTTTGCACACTCCTACTTACACACACAAAAATATTTCCTTTTCAGCAAAAATAGGAAAGAAAAAGTTGGAGGTATGAGGTTGCATTCCATTACATCTTGTTTAGATGGTCATTATGTCTCGTATCATGATATATTGTATAGTATTGTATTGTACTGTATCGTTTTGATGTATATAATATTTGGATAAATTGTATTAATTGTCGTTATTTCATGATGTCATGTACCAACAATATGAAAAATAAACTTGTAATATTATTATAAAAAAAAGAAAAGAAGTAAGGTAAGAGAAAATATTATTATATAAAAAGGTAGGGTAAAGAATAAAATAAGATTATTTAGTAATAAAAAAGGGCAAAATGAAAGAAAAAAATAAGGTACTTTGCGACCACGCCAAATCGATCGTTCCATAAGATAGTATTTTTTGTCGTCATGTAACGACAGATTTAACAATACGATATAATAAAATTTAAGTGACAGTCAAAATAAATATTATATTAAAAGTAACAATACGAAATAATATGACAGGTAACAACCATTCCACACAAAGTGTTAGCTCTGGCTTATTACACCTACTAGTTGAAATAAATCCTTGAGTTAACAAAAACAGCCAGCTACGCAGTAAATAGGAAAAAAAAAAAAAAAAACTCGAAAAAGGAAGAGTATTTAAAGCTTAAATTTTACAACGATTAGCTTCTCACTTATCGACTCGGTATAGAGAGAGGACTTAATCTTGCAAAAGAGATGTGCATATCTTTATAATATTCTAGTTAATCGTACACTTTTGTGTTATCTTTTCTAATTCTGTAAACTCATAATTAGGTATATATAATTATTACAAAAAGAAGTGTAACGTTTTTGAAATGTGGAAAATCGATCACGGATCATTAAGAAATGGGAAAGTTGCCTCTTGAGAAGAGAAAAACTCGAAAGTTTTATTTGGCTAAGAGGAAAGTCGAACATGAATGAATAGAAAAAGAAATAGTAAATGAAAGTGGAATGTGAATCAAACCATCGAAATTGAGAAAAGGAAACTTGAATCACGTTACAAATCATGAAGAAAAAAGATATTTTTTCTATGAACAATGAATATCATACCAACTCTAGATTAAAAAATATATATATGGTCAACATAATTATTCATTACAGTAAGCTGCTAGATTGTTGCAAAAAAAAAAAAATAATAATAATAATAATAATAATAATATTAATTGGACAGACAAATTCCAACATCTATGGGTTGCATTGGCAGGTTAATTAGAGGGAGAGACAAGATGCGAATTGCACGCTAATTATTCTACTAAAATGACCTGCCTAGGATGATACTTTCCACGCTAATTATTCTACTAAAATGACCTGCCTCGGATGATACTTTCCTTATAGTGAAAAAACATTAAATTTTGCCTAGAAATTCAACCCCAATATAGAAATAATACTATGGTTTCCCTTTTAGCTTTTTAGCTTCACAAATGGATAAAGTCCATTTAATTATTGTTGGAGTTGATAATTACTTGTTTTTTAATTAAGGGGTTTATGAATTAGTAGGATCCTCTATTTACCGTCGCCTAACTCACGTGAAAACAACTCTTCTCCCGAAATCTCACGTGCATTAGTTGATAAACCAAAATCTTGATTATTGTGATGGTTTTAGTAAATGATAAATAAATGGTCCAAAGATTCATCAAAGCCAAGACACTTAGGCTTTTTGTATAACTTGGAATTGATACAGGATTTAAACCTGGTAAATTCATTCTATAAGTTTCATATCAATAAACTTATTTATACTTAGTATTATGGATTCTATTTAATACTTGTTAGAATTTTAGTAATTGTTTGTAATATGTACCGATGCTTCGTGTCGAATATATTAATTAGAATTCACTGAACTTGTGCTTTATCCGCCTCTAACAATAATAATGACACGAGTAACCTATATTGTTAAAGAGGTTAGAACCTCTAATAAAATGAATATAATTTACTTAAGAGGAGAATCAGCTAAAAGTTTTGCATAAAATTATATTGCTTTTCTGGATAAAAAAAAAAAAAAAATCAACTGTTTTGCCACCTCAACTAATACTGAGGCTTAATTAGAAGTAGACCACTCATTAAAAATGACTTGAATAATATGGTCGTCAACATTGACTTAAAGTAATCTAAAACGACATTGTAACCACAAGTTTGGTTTGTAAAAGGTCCTACAAGAAAAAGGAAAAAAAAAGAGTAGTAATTTTTACTTAGAATTGAAGTCCTTTATATATATTAATTTGAATTTCTTGTGGTCATAAAATGCAACGCGGCCCTAAATATGATAAGCAGCTCACTAAATACGACATCTTTTTGTTTAATCTTTTCAATAAATTAATTTTCCTAATATAACAATATGTAGATTGAGATCTTGATAACTCCTATCCAAAAGAAAATGTGTAACTAACATAACGACCCTTCAACAATATGACTTGATTAACTCTAAATGTTTTCTTGATATTGAAATATATACAGCTTACGCCATTCTTATTTGGAAGTATTCTGTATAGGCTATCAAATAGAATGAGATCATTTAATTTAACAGATAAAAACAAGCTTTGGCGCTAAATTTTTCTTTGGTCCTAACTCCGTTTAGGTCATCAATGGACTAATTAAGAGCTAGTCATGCATGTATTATTACTAGCTAGTGGATAAAACATGAAAACATAAACTAAAATTTCTAACATAATTCTAGCTAGTCAGCTAATTAACCTGTTCCAAGGGGGCAACTTCTCCTCTCTCTCCTCTATAATACATTAATTTATTAGTCTAAAAATTTAAAAACAAGAATTATTGGTGAGGACTTCAATTTAAGAAGTGATTTTCAAGTTGTTATGATTCGGCCATTTGTCATTTCATGTCTGGAGACTGGCTCTTGGAGTTCGTGAAAGAATATGCAAACTACAATTCTTTTTCCTCTCTTGATTCCCTTTTGAATCTATCTGCTCAGCAATTTTGAAATATATAAACAGCTTTTAAAAAAATGAATTGAGGTGCTGATTCAGAGGAATTGCTAAATATGCACGTAATTCTCACTTACTTACGATATACTTTATGGGAACCGAGGACAAGACAATGTTGATATATAAAACATATACTATCTATTTGCTTCTAATAGGGTTGATCAAAAGGGATGTAAAATTTTCGATACTAGATTCATCTGAACCAAATATATTCAACACAAGATATAAGTTTACGTATAAAAATTTATTAAAATTATAATAAATAATAATATAAATATATAATCTTAAAAATATAATGATTGAATTATAAGTATTCTAACTTAAATCCTGAATCTAGATTGAATTACTAAGGAAGAATATACTAGGAAAGGGTCGATGAAGAAAAAGGTCGAAATAGGTCCCGCTTAAAACCGACGAATAAGGCCCTTCTTAGAACCTAACTTTATCTGCTTTCGTAATAATTTGTTTTTCTTTTCTTTTTCCTAAAATTTCATTAGTCAACTCCTAATATATAAATTAATTATGAGCCAGAGTTATGTGTGGTCGCAATATATTCCTGCAATTCATGATCAAATCTTTGCAATTAACGTGTCAAAGTTTTTATGATTTGACAACTATGTTCCAAATCATGTTTAACTTCGCTTGCTAAATGGGATTTTCTTTCTTTAGAATTTTTGCCATATTCGTTTTCTCCTTTTACTCCTTGTGCAATGCCAAATTTAAATGGGTGGCCTCATATTTTGTCATCTCACTTATGCTTGCATTATTGTACATATGAATTATCCAATTTTCGTGCTCGGTGTTTAAAAAAAATTAAAGGACCACTCATAAATTAAAGCTTAACCCTACAAATAAATGCAAGAAAACATTTTATATGAAATTTTGGCCTACAAGTGGTGAAAGTTAGTTAGACCCCTACCAATATTTAGACAAGAAGAACTTTGATAGGGCATCAGTTTTGTTTATTTTGACTAATTTTGCAATTCAAGAAATTTTGAAATATGAAAATAATTTGTGCCATATATATTGGTCCTTTTTTATATATAATGAAAATCATTAAGTGTCACAAAGTAGTTGAGAGAATGGATTAATGTTGTCTCATATTGGTATTGAACAATTATCATCGTATTTTTGGGTTGGGTCAGGTTTAAGGTTTATTTTTTAAAATATAATATTAGAGTCATATCTATTTTAATTCTTGATTTACGCAATATTGAACCGTCATGTCATATTGTTCACGTTTGAGGTGTTCAGACCTAAATGATAATAAAAGTGAATCCAAAATTTGAAATTAAGACTTTAACCTTTAAATGGTTAACGTTATTGATCATATAAAATTTTGGGTTTGTGATTTATATCTGTTGAAATTTTAATGAGTTTTGAGTGATCAGAATATGTTGTTTTGTCTTGTATGGTAGGTTATACAGAAACCGACTAGGTTATGAGTTATGACGTGATTTATACGTGCTGGAGGAAAATGAAATACAGTCTACAGATTGGTAAGAGTTAAAGTTTGTCGAGCGCCAGTTGGTCCTGCAGGCCACAATGTATTGCAATCATGGTTATGAGGTTTAAATTTTGTTGATTTAATTTTTACCGAATTTATTATATTTTCAAAGATTGTTAGTTAATCTCAGATGCCGCCATCAGCTCTTTAATTTATTGTTTTCTATGAATTATGTAAAATGGTGATATATTTTGGAAATGGTTTTATTTTTTGATTATTTTTTCCTAAACTTCGCATTTTGACATTCTTTTAGATGGATTGATTGTGAGACTTGAACTCAAAACTTTTATTACTCCAAAAATACCGCATCAAATTGTGTGAGTTCAGTTAAAATACTTAAATAGTTTAAAGAGACATAATTCTATTTATTATTTTTTATTTATTTATCTTATTCCGTAGTGTAAATGATATTCTGTAATCAGTATACCATATTCAATGAAAATTTTACCTCCTATAACAAACTATTACATTCTATTTATTATAAACCAAAATAATTTTAAAATATTATTACTTATAGCTATCTTTTTCTATCTTATAGCAAAATAGGTATTTATTTATAACTATCATCGAGACATAAAATACGCGAATTATATTCTCTCTCTCTTCCTTCTCTCTCTCTATCAGCAAATTTTTCAATCATCTCTCTTCTCCATCAAATCAGAAGAATCGTCGGTGTCATCATCCTGGTCGTCGTAAGAATTGTCGTTGGCGTCATCATCCATTATTGGCTCATCCTCTTAGGCGAATAGATGTGGCCATGGCTACACCGGAGAAGATTTGAGGGCCGGGTTTTTGTTCATCTCCATTTTTAGTTTTAATACAATCTATATAGTATTTTGCTTGGCCGGAAAACGCCATCTCCAGCGAACTTTCTTCTCTTCTTTGCTATTTTAGTCATATACAATGATACAAATACATTATATTTTGTACAAATACACTCAAATACATTATATTTTTGTATAAATATGTTATATTTTCGCCTGCATTTATGTATTCAAAGGTCTATATTTTTCTAATATAGCCAAATATCATTGTGTTTTGTGATTTTTTGTTGTTTGAATATAGCTGAATTGAATAGGATGAATTAAATACAATGTATAATAGTGAAAAATGAATATCTGTAAATTGAATACAATGTATACAGTCGAATTGAATAGAACAATATACACCCTTTTTCTTGATTACCTAACTGTATTTATAAATACAGTCGCGTGAATACATGGAATACAACACAGTAGCAGAAAAATTTATGTAGAATTGATTTTTTGAGTTAAATTAGGAGTGATACACGCTAGTTGATCCTCTTTCCGTTTTAAAACATCTGGATTCCTCTATTTTTCAGGCAAATTCTGCTATTATATTCATGAATACAGTAGAGCGAACTCAAACGAATACAGTCGCACAGCTGGATTCTCCTATTTTTTAGACGAAACTACTGTATTCATGAATACAGTGGCACGAATACAGCGAATATTATCACGTAACAACTAAATAATAACTATAAAAAATAATTATGTATATGGTAGCTATAGAAAATTAATAGTCACTAAACAATACTAGTTTCTGAAAATTGCAGATATTCAATCAGGGGTGGCATGTGTTTTCATGGCCTCTAAGATTCTATTCGACTTCAAGTCTCCGCTTGATATTTTGTCTAAAATTCTGTGTATCCAGTTAGGATCAATATTAGATAGCTAGCTGTCCTTCACTTCTTTTATGCGACTTACAGCTAAACTTAATTTAACAAAATCAGAAGGACTTGATTATGGTATTTCTTATAAGTGGTTAACTATATTCTTTCTTGAGATTTAATCATGTATAAAGGCGGTTTATCTTTTTTTTTTTTAACAGGAGTCATCCCTTAATGATCAATGGTTAGATTACAGCTCGAGGCATGCAAACTGAAGATTAGAAATTTTACCCTTTAAAATGAGTTTCTGTAACTGTAAGCGATTCTATGCTTTAATTAATCATTGAAAAAGGTTTAATTACGTGAAATGATTGGTCTAACGTCACTGTTAACACGGTCAAGATAAAAGATATCCTCAAAATATAATGTCATACATGAATGAGCAAGGAAAATCACAGATCATAGACATTGGATTAATGATTGCGAAATTAGTCAAGAAGTTGTAGTCGATCGGAAACAAGAAAATTCTCTGTCTTCCCTTTTCTTGACCTTCTTCGCTTATAATTAAGTGCATGCTTTGAACCCAATTTTAACACTGATTCATAATTTTGACAGAACATTGGTGAAAAATTAACTAAAAGGGGAAAGATACCTCAAAGAATCTAAGACGTATCCCCAAGAAAAGCAAGATTTAACTTCTTAATTCTAATAATTGATGCGTAAAATATAAAGACACAACTTTGTTAGCATGAGTGTTCTACACGCATGAAAAAATAGAATGAATTCCATAAGATTGCTTATCCTAAAAGGACCTAAAATTTTGGCCACTTCTTGCATCATTTTAAGTAACAGTGATGGAAAAGAAAATGAAAGGTCATGTTTTTTCATATGTACTATAAACTTGAAGAAGATGGACATGGAAAGGATGAGAACACTCTTTAGATTTTTAATTCATTTTATATGAATATATTGACAATGTAATGTGCTTCTACACAATTAATGTAATTTACCATTATAAAAGAACTAAAATTATATACAGTGAAACAAAAAATAATTTCTATAATAACAATAAATTTTAACATGTGATATTATTTTAGTTATCATTTTTATCGGATTATCAACTAACGCTTTTCAACAAATTTAGCTGCAATTACTTAATAAGTGATCTTATTATGTAAATATATATATTTTTTACATCATCAATAACACGATAGTTTTTTCTCCAACAATTTATTAACTACCAATAATTACCTCTAAACTGACGTGATAGCTCAAAATAAGTGATACGTATAAAATTATTGCACCACAACTTACCCCGAAAACTATGGAAGTATAAGATGATTTCTCGTTATAGACACTTCAAAATGGAGAGCAATAATTAAGAAACATGCGTGACATGCTAATTGTTGTACTTATTTGTTAATGGAAACTTTTTAATAAGGTCAAAGCAGTCACAAAAGAACCATTGTCTTTAGTCCTCTCTTTTTATTTTCTTGGGCTGTCCAAGTCTGAAGTTCCCACAATTTCTCAAAATGTAAGATTGTCTTTTGTCCCCTCAGTTCCTAAAGTTTGGCAAGTGCTTTATTTATGAGGATTTGCCATTTGCCAAGGTGCCTTTTCTCCATTGGTAAGTTATAGAAGTGGGGGTGGGTGGAAATTGAAAAATATTATCAAAGAATGTGCGATTTAAAAACGAGGTAGTTTTAATGTTGTTGAAAATGAATAGTTTCCAAGAAAAAGTAGAAACGTGATTTTCCCCGATTTGGATGCATTCTACCACTTTCCATATCTAATTTTTTTGAATGCATGCCCACCACAGAAAGGTTCTTAGAAATTGATTTATCTTTTGACGTGCACTTTTTATTTGAGCGCGACAACTTTAGACTTTTGGTTTTTCTATTTTAGCTTATTATTAGTTGCTAAGGAAAAAATACCAAAAAGTTGCAAATTTCCTGGACCAGATAAATTATTTGCTCTGCTCCACAGGTAAATGTAATGGATACTGCAATCCGCAGATTTTCATGCCTATCACCCATTCTTGTAAAGCTATATTTAACTCACAAGATACTTGGGAACTATAGAAGATCTTGTGATGAATACACAAAAGTATTGTTCCCACTGGCTTGGCTGATAACAATGCACCATTTTCACTTTTATTTACGAGATTATGGCACAGCAATTTTATTTACTCAAGGTTAAAACATGCATGGTAACTTACTGATTGCAGTATTACTCCGTAGAGGTGAAGTTAGGATTTGCAGTTTATGAGTTTTGGATTCGTCATCGAATCCATAACTCGTCTTAGTGATTGCGTTTGTAATTAAATATTTATACATATTTTATGAAATTTCTAATACAAATATATAGACAGAGTTTAAGCAAAAGCTACTGAGTTCGTTCGAACCCGTAACTAATATTTTCCCTCCGGCCCTGCTACTCCATATGTTTTAAGGTGTTTTGGCGGTGCTAAATTTTATCCTAAAGTATATTTTATTGAAATATGTTACCTTTGATGAGGTCATTTTGTAGTAGAGTATTTGATTATTTTGATCCAAGAAAAACGTTACCGCAAAAAAGATGAAAACTTATTTCGTTACTTAGGGCGGAGGTCATTTTTATCCACAAATATCCCAACACATACTCTATATCACTTTCTTTGATCATTCTAACATTGTTGTCAATTTCTAATAGTTAGAAATATCATCAAACACTACCTTCGTACTCTATTCTTCACCTCGTGTAATCATCATATATCGCCTAATCCTATACGGACCAAATATTGGCATAAATGATCTAGATTTTCCAAGGTGAAACATTTGCTATAGAAATTTCCTCCTTAATATAACACGTTTAAAGGGATATTTAAATGACTAATTTGATTTCTTAAACAAAGGTGTAATCCCTTTTTACCAGAGACTAGGCACTTTTTCCTTCTTTCAAGTTCATGGGTACAGGCATCTAGCAGTTCACTGTCAATCATTTTGTGTATCATTTGAGTCTAGGGACCACCAAATTTCTTACTAAAAAGAAAAATCAAAATAATTAAAGAAAAGACAATCATGTGGACTTACCACTCCCTTCGATAATGGACCTAAGTATAATAAATAAATATAGGTATTAAAATAATCAAAAAAGCACAGGAGTTACCCCAAACCTATGGCTATAAAAGGGTAATGGAATCAATTGAATCTTACCATAGTCTTGGATACCTTTTCTGTCTCCTAATATATCAAACTCCTCTGCAATTTTTTCTAATCGTTTACATACACCATTGAAAAACACAAAAAAAAAAGGTCTAGCTAAAAATGGCACTACCTGAAACACAACAAGATACAAAAACTCTCCCAGATGCCTGGGATTACAAAGGTCGACCAGCTGTTCGATCCTCGTCCGGCGGTTGGTCCAGCGCCGCCATGATTTTAGGTACCTTTCCCTTTTCTCTCTTCTTTAGGACACGTTCTATAGGCTCAAAAAATATATACATACAATGAAAAATATACATCGATATAATAAGATTACCCTCGTTCTGAAATCACTTTCTCTGAATTTTTTCTATGCTTTTTTTAATAAACTAACGATTGTTGTTTAAATTACTATAGGGATTGAGGCAGTGGAGAGGCTAACGACGTTAGGTATTGCTGTAAATCTGGTGACATACTTGACTGGAACCATGCATTTAGGAAATGCTAGTTCGGCCAACAACGTTACTAATTTTCTTGGAACTTCATTTATGCTCACTTTGCTTGGTGGTTTCGTAGCCGACACTTTTCTTGGACGGTTCGTGAACCTTTGTATACCTAAAACTTTGGAAGTTTATATACTAAAACTTATCCGTCACTAATTAACATCTTTGTTCTTTACTTTAATTATTGCAGATATCTTACAATTGGCATCTTTACCACTATTCAAGCCATGGTACGTTCCATTTTTTACATCTTGATTGGATAGGCTAATAGAAAAATCTTTCTTTTTTGAAGTGACTTCACTCACTTTTTTGAGTGCCATCATTTTGGAGTTGGACTAATTAATCATATGGTCATCAAATCAACTTTTTCCTTTTTCTTACGTGAGATTGATGCATGTAAACTGATCTTTAATTTTTTAAGAATCTGTGATGAGGAGAATGGAAAGAGTAAGAATGACAACCAGCAACGGAATAAAGAAAACCAAGAAAAACACCATGTTTAGATTGCATTGAAAACCAGTCAGAATATAGATGTTGTGAAGAGGAAAATCGAATAAGAAGGGAATTAAGATGGAGAAAATGTTTAATAACACTTGGTTTAATAATCAACTATTTTTATGAAGAATGAATTGGACATGGGCGTTGAAAGATCAATTATTATGAAATAAGAAAGTGGAAAGAAAAGGAAGAAGAAGAAAAATATGTATTACCTCCACTAGTTGAATTTTTTAAAAGAGAAAAGATTCTACTATTTATCATTTCTCTTTCTTCAAATAGAGTTCAAAGTTGATATACTAATAGTATAAAGTTAATTTATAACAACAGATAACTTATATGATAACTAAAAAATTAGTATTAACCTGCTATAACTAATTAACTTGCACTGAAATACTTTTTAGGGTACATAACTTAAATCAGTACTGATTGATTTTCTTGTTATTTATGATGAATAGGGTGTTACCATATTGACCATCTCCACAATAATCCCAAGCCTGCGACCACCAAAGTGTTCCCCAGGGAGCTCAACATGCATTCCAGCAAGTTCCAAACAACTCATGGTTCTATACATAGCACTATACATGACGGCGCTCGGCACCGGCGGTCTGAAATCCAGCGTCTCCGGCTTTGGTTCCGACCAGTTCGACGAAACCGACAAGAAAGAAAGAGGACAGATGATAAAATTCTTCAACTGGTTCTTTTTCTTCATTAATGTGGGATCACTTGGTGCAGTGACAGTACTTGTGTATATTCAAGATAATTTGGGAAGAGAATATGGTTATGGAATATGTGCTTGTGCTATTGTTATTGGTTTGGTCCTTTTCTTATCGGGCACAAGGAAATATCGTTTCAAGAAACTTGTGGGAAGTCCATTGACACAAATTGCTTCAGTGTTTGTGGCTGCTTGGAACAAAAGGCATATGGAATTGCCTTCTGATTCTTCTCTTCTATATAATATTGATGACATTCCTGGGGATGGAAATAAAAAAGCTAAGCAGAGGTTACCTCACAGCAAGGAATTCCGGTGAGTTTTTTCTTTCTTTCTTTTTTCTTTTTAAATCCTTTAACTGCAAGTATTAACTGTCTTTTCACTATTATTGTCATCTACTTCTTCACCTTTTTCCTTTTATTTTGTTATATATATTTCCTTTTCAGACTGACACAAATTTTGTTTTACATCTTTCTTGTTTTTAAAAAAATATAAATAGCAACTTCTTTTTTCTTCTTGACAACAAAGTTATTACTCCTATATCTCCCCCTTGTAGGGTAATTATAATTATATTAACAAAGAATAGACTTCAATTTCTTTTACACTAAACTATACTAACTTTCTAGAGAATAATTTGAGTTCTAATAACTAAAAGTTAATCAAGCTCCAAATACTACCTTAAATCCTTCTATTGACTCGCAATTCACGAGTTCAATACATTATTAGAAAGAGAAGTGATCCTGTTAAACCATGTGCCATGTCCTATCTAGATCATGCTAAGAATAGGAAAGGAAGTTTTTATGTGCAAGTTATCATTTTTGGTTGGCTTGATTATTTCCTTGCATTATATGAAATGTTTTGAACTTATCCCCATGGTAGGCCAAATATTTGATAGCTAACCATCAACCAATTCAACAGCATCTCCAATCAAATCCCAAAATTATTTCCATTTTGTCAAATATTTTAGGATATATGGACAACCAAGCTATATAAGATTTTGAAGATTTTGCAAGTTGATTTGATCCTATCGAAAGTAGTTTCTCTACCTTCACAATGTAAGAGTAAGGTCTGCGTACATATTATTATACTGAGTTTGTTGTTATTATTGTTTGCAAGTTGACTTAAACGTGTTGAATATACACTGGCCTAAACCCTCCCCTACCCAAGGAATTTGGAATAGACCCTGTCTGATCCTTAACTAATCTTTTTAATGTTTGGAAGTTGACCTTGCCGACTTATTGCCTACAGAGAGTGTTGTAGCTATATTTATAAAAAAATTATACAAACACGAGCGCACTTCTAATAGTACCTCATATATATGCTTCTTTTGTTTTCCCTTTTCAAATAATATTTTGCTTACAAATCAAAAGGTGGTAATCATACACCTTTTTTAATAATTAAGTAGTGAGTAACAAAAAGAGATAAATAATACTGTCACTAACTTTTCCTTGATAACCACTTGACCTCACAGTAAAATTTGAAAACTACCACAAGTTGACGCTTAAACAAAAAAAATGGAAAATATAGCCTTTTGTTATCTTTTTCCCTCTCTTTCTTTTATGATCACATGATTCCTAGTTCTTGTACCATTTTTTTCAATACAAGTGGTCTTAGGAAAAGAACTGAATTTGCTAAATTACATTGTTGGGGGAGGGGTGGAGTAGGGGTGAGGAGAGGGGGTGGGAGTAGAAAATATCAACAGAAACTGATAAATTTCTGAACTTCAAGGCTGTTTAAGTCACTGCATCTAGAACCCCTTTATCTAGTAGAAAGATAACGTCATCTGTGAGATAAAATTACATAAAGGTAATATTTTTCTCAGCAAAAAGAAAGAAATGTTTGTACTATACTTTAGATGAAGATGCAGTGAACACTTGGTCTTTTAAGAATCAAAAGGTAACCGAGACCATCTCAGCCAGTCTGTCACCTAATCGATCTTCACGCCCCTTGCCTTGTCCCCATACAACTTGTCAAGTTTTAAATAAAAAAAAAATAATATAAAGAAAAACAAGTGGAGGACAATTTTAGAAATAGCTTTCGAGTTTTTTCTTTTCCATTTTCTAACTTGAGATTTTATTAACAATAATAATGTCCACAATGAAAGACAAATGCATCATTAAATTCCAATTATATTGTGGGCCAAAATTTGACCATGGATTTTGTTTTTATTTTGCAGTTTCTTGGACAAGGCAGCCATTAAAGTACAGGACCCTGAATCCGCTGGAATTACCGTGGTAAACAAATGGAACTTATCAACTTTAACCGACGTTGAAGAAGTAAAATTGGTAGTCCGAATGTTACCAACTTGGGCCACGACCATTATGTTTTGGACTGTCTATGCTCAAATGACAACATTTTCCGTGTCCCAAGCTACAACCATGGACCGTCACATCGGAAAATTCGAAATTCCTCCGGCTTCATTGACACTTTTCTTCGTCGGAAGCATCCTCTTAACATGCATATTCTACGACCGTGCCGTCGTGCCGGTTTGCCGACGTGTCCTAAACAACCCTCACGGCACAAGCCCGTTGCAACGTATTGCAGTCGGCTTAATCCTTTCAATTATAGCCATGATTGCTGCTGCTTTAACTGAAGTGAAGAGATTGAATGTTGCACATTTGCATGGATTGACCAATGATGCTAATGCAAAGGTTCCTTTGAGTGTTTTTTGGTTAGTCCCACAATTCTTGCTAGTAGGGGCAGGTGAGGCATTTACTTATATTGGACAACTTGATTTCTTCCTAAGGGAGTGTCCTAAAGGGATGAAGACAATGAGCACAGGGTTATTCTTGAGTACACTTTCACTAGGGTTTTTCTTTAGTTCTATTTTGGTGACTATAGTGCACAAGGTGACAGGGAAAAACCCATGGTTAGCTGATAATTTAAACCAAGGGAGGCTCTACGATTTCTACTGGCTATTGGCAACGTTGAGTGTGTTGAATTTGATGATTTTCTTGTTTATTTCGAGACGGTATGTGTACAAGGAGAAGAGGCTTGCTGAGTGTGGGATTGAAATGGAGGATTCAGAACCAGCTTGCCACTAAATTACACAAGGCAATTATGTTCTTGAAAGCAAATTAGTTTTTTTTGCTCTTTTGGTTTTGGGTTTTTCTTCTTTTGCTTCTTTTAACTTTTTTGGAAAGGTTTACGTGTTTATGGTAACCTAGATGTATATGTACAAGAAATGGGAAAGAGCCTAGTTAACGGCAAGTTGTAGAGCTCTTTCCAATCTTCCTTTCTCCCTTGTATTTGTAGAATAACCCAAATAATATAAATCAAATTTCAACCAGCTTCCCAGAGAAAGTATCGTTTTCTTCTAGTAATTCTTATTATTGTTTTCCTTCTTTCTTTCTTCTTATGTTTTACTTTTCCTGTATTATCTTAACTATTAAATCTGTGATAATCAAACTATTCAACGTTGTGTTATTAGTCTTTTGATTTACTTTGTTAGGTGTAAAAATAAAAAGAAAAAAGTTAGATCTAGGAAACTATGCAGAACTTAAATTTAGAAGAAACATTATAGATTCTTAAGTGATTTGTATGATTAATTGGTTCAGATTCTAATTCACGCGAGCGGTACGCATCATGTCACATGTCATTTTGGCTAATCAAGAAGATGCGGAAATATGAATTTCTAAGACAAAAAGGTGGACCAAATAAATAATAGAGTTTTATGTCGTCCCTTCTCTAATAAATTGCCTTGAATCATATCGAATTCCCAACTATGATTCACGTGCCCTTATTTTCCAACCATAAGTTTTCTTTCAGTGTTTTGTTCTATAGATTGGCACATAACCACCTATAGCTTATAACATCCAGAAGTAATTCATTAGATACAAGAAAAACATGGCAAGTAATCTTTATATCCCAAATAGTGATTCAGAAAAGGTGTCTAATCAAAGTAAGCGACTACATAATAAGAATTTGTATACTTAAAAGAAAAAAATTTCATGTAGTGACATCAAACATTATATGATAATTTTCTCTACAAACCTAGTTTTGTGCACCAACGTATAATATCCATTTTCAATAATTTAGGATCTTGATTCTTAAAGGATCGCCCAGACCTCACGGTGTGAGATAATACTGAGTATGTTGTTGTTGTATTTTTAAAAAAACAATTCAATAGACAATTAGCTCAAAATTTTTATTGCGGCACAAAGTTCGAAACTTCGTCTTATGGTTATAGTTGTGCAGTTCATGAGACTCTATTTTTCTGTTAACTACGTAATAACAGGAAGGGATTAGAATCTTAAAACAAAATCATCTTTTTCTGAACCAAATATTAAAATTATTCAACTTTAATGACAATATAATCACATGTTTCAAGCTCATGTGTTACAATCAGCAGTTGTAGCAATAAACCAGGAATTTGATTTTAAAAAAGTTAGGATGAAGAGATCCGATTCAAGTCTTAGAAATGAAGAACCTTTTGATAGACAACATTTTACCTTCGGGTCATCTGGCATGAATCCGCATTAATTAAGCCTAATGAGTTTCGAACACCAAATAGTTAAATAAAAAAAAGAATCAGTTGAACTGCATCTTCAATTGGATAGTTGTGGATCACAATAAACCACTACTACTAGGCACAAATACTGCCAGGAACATGCATGTGTCGTGTTTGTCAAATTGGTAACACTGTTTTTGTAAAAGTATCAACTTTCCTATACTGTGGGAAGCAAATCCGAGGGGTCCAAACCAGAGGACCATATAGTATATATTTTCCCTTTCTTACTAGCTCGGTCCCCTCACTCCCCGACGCCCCTTTCTCTGTCTTCCTACTGCATTATTTCTTATTTTATGACATAAGATCCAGATATTTATGTACATTTTTAAAATAAAAGAACATGAGTATCCAGGAATCAAAAAGAATCAAGTGTTGCAGGTTGCAGAGTTATTTTCACAAGTGGAGATTCCTATGCACCGAATCTACTCTATTAGTAATATCTTTTACAACGGTAGTGATCTCTGGATGTTGCAGGAGGTCTTATCCAGTTAGAAAAAAATGTTTTTATCCAACTTTTATCTTTAGATACTGATTAAAATCTAAGATTTAAGATAATCACCATCATTATCAATTATGGTGAAAAGTCATCTACTCTACACATTCATGTATAATTATAGGTGTTTACCTTAAAAATCACATAACAATTGAATTTATTCGCGGTTTTAAGGATATGTGATCTAATTTGATATGAAAATGAGAAACCAAATAGAAATTAAAATTAATGATAAAAAATGAATGCAAACCACACAAGTTGGGCAGTCTTCGCCTTGTAGGTTGAATGCCCTTGGGCCAAGAAACGTTGCAATCGGGGTCAGAAAAAGAATAATCAGACAGTAATCGCTAAAGAGATCTGTATATTGCTCTTTTCAATAATAATGAATCTCCCCCTACAAATAATTAGACCCCCCCCCCCTTTTATATATAGAGGAATCCTACTTTAGATACAATTCTGTATAAGGTAAAGAATCTCCTGATTTGCTAATTAAGCGGTTCCATTGATTCGTGCCGAGACTCTCGTCGTGATGCGCGTCCTGTTACGGATATTTTGGCCTTCCGTTATTTTGGTTCGACGATCTTACCTCGAGCATGTTAGGGGTCAGGGTCGGTTCTGAATCACGAGCTCAGCGTTCTCAAGGACAGACATTCTAACCTCGCGTTCTGCTTTGATGAAACTCGGGGTCAATCTTAACCCTTCGCGTTCCGAGCCCGATCTGTTGTGTATTAATCGAGCCCGATTTCGACCGTGTATACCTAGTCCCCTCGTTTTTCGGAGAGTAATGACGAAAAACAATATGAGTCTCAGATTCTCACCTACGAGCTCCTGATTCTTGCTCCGGAAAGTGACGACAGACTCATGGCGTAAGTGATACGAATAGCAGAAACGTCCCATCGGTGCAGCCTTTAAGGCATTAAATGCGTGTCAATTAACGGTCTACCGCTTCGGGATGTGAACCGCAGTTTGGAGAAACTATAAGTACCCTCCTTATCCATTCTTTGGAAACTTTACATTCAAATACTCGTGTTTTTTAAAGAAACTTCATTACTCACATCTTCAAAATCTCTTACCTTCTGATTTTCTAGAAAGCCTACATAAGCTATCTACGAATTATATCTCCTTCTTATCAGCATCTTTTTTCTTCCTCTTCTATTCAAAAGTAATGGCAAAGACCTTAAAATCCGTTTTCCAAAAAGAAACTCCCTCTTCCTCGAAACCGATTGAGAACGTTACGCTTGTTGTCACCGAGGAGCCGATACCGGAACCTCTCCTAAAAATGTTCGTCCCCTCGGGGTGTCCAACCGGAGCCAATTTCAAGGTTGAGAAAACTTCCTCAATATCGGTCCGGTGTGAACCGGTCTCGAGGTACGTCTGTTCGATCACCGACAGTATTCTTGATAATGTCAAAGAAGACTGCAATTGGGTCGGCAAGTGCATGGTGGTTCCCGAGCCGGAGGAGGAAATCACTACCCACGTGGAGGATTTTTTAAGTGTTTACACTTATCCCTACACGTTGGGCCCTTTGGACCCAGTCATCATCATCTTTGTTAAAAGGTACCAAGTGACATTAGGCCTTCATCCCTCCTTCTGAAGGATAGTTATCCTCCTCCGCTTTTTTGTAAATAAGATCGGAGGGTGTCCTTTCACCATCGATCACCTCATGCGTCTGTACAGTCCCTGAATCAATCGAGGGGGCCTAATAAAGCTTGCCCGACGGGCTAGTAAGGCCCCATTCTCAAGCATCGATGAGGATCCGAACCGAAGTTGGTCGGGCCGATTTGTTCGAATGAAAACATTGGACCTCATCTCGGCTGAGGACATGCCATTCCCTGAAAAATGGAACATGAAGCGTAAGTATACCTTTGCCTTTGGGAATTTGTTTATCATTTCCCTTTGTTCTTCTTCTTCTTATCAATTTTCTATGTTGTAGTCGTCGCGCCAAATGCCGGATGCAGTTCTTCGACTCAAGGAATGGGTCGAGGGGATCGTATTGCAAAAATCATATTCGGAGCGCGCATGGCGCGAGCTTTCAAAGGTTCGGCGGGAGGTGCGGTCTCATGGTGAGATTTTCTCTTTAGATTACACTCGGCCTAATATTTACGCCGTCGATTTCTAACACGCTTTGCTTCTCTTTTGCAGGTTTATCAAAAGATATTGAAATGAGGCCTCCGCCTATGGACGATGATACTTACGTCGAGCCCCCTGCTTCGACGCAAGATAAAAGAGAAGAAAAGGAAAAGGGCTTCGAGTTCTCCGGGCTTCGAGAAGAAGAGACCAAACAAAAGATTGGCGCGTAAGCTCAAGGGAAGTGCCAGGGGTCGATCATTGTCCCCGGACTTTCTCCATCGATTGAGGGACGAGTTTGAGAGGGAGGATGAAGACTTTGACCTAGTGGCCAGTGTGCCGTCCTAGCTCGAAGGGCACGGAGCCTCCGAACTAGGGGTAGGTGAAGCCGATGTTCATCAAGTCGAGGAAGCTGAGGTGGGGGAAGGAGCTGAGGATTCCCTTGATACGACGAAAACGCCGCAGGGAGCACTTGGTCCGATTGAGGTCGTCGATTCGCCTTCATTCACAGAGTCGATGTTTAATGAGGCCCAAGTAGCAGCCCCCTCGAGGAAGCCGATAGATTGAAAGACCCTTTTCGTGGTTTTTTCGATGGTGTGGATTCGATGGCCACGGAGGACGCTATTGGGTTTGATGATTTAGAGATACTGAGGAAGGGCTCAACCTCAAAAACAAGCGGGACTTCTTTTAGTCCGAAATTGGTCAATCGATTCCCTGCCCCGAGCGCATATCCAGATCGAAAACGCACCATTGTTTTTTCCCTTCCTGAAGATGTCCGGGTTCTTTTCGCCCCCGTAGGGGTGGCTAGTTACCTTCGGTATTTTGGTGACCGAAGAAGATCAAGCCTAAATGAACGAGGTAGAAGCGCCCTGCCTGTTCAACGAAGCTCAACAAGTGTTTAATCGGGTAACTGGGGATATCCTTTATTATGCACTTAGATTTTATTGTAAGCAATCGCAACATTTTCCTTTCTGTCAGGCCTCGGTACTTCACCACGAGGCTTTCCTCCGATACAGGAAAGAGCTCAAACGTCACGAGTGCTGAAAATTGGGAGCTTATCGAGAAGAAAGACGCCCTTAAACTTCTCAATGAACAGCTCAAAGGGGAAGCTAAGAGCCTTCGGTCAGAGCTGGAGGTTGCTCGGAAGGATCATGTCGATGTAGTCGAGCAGGTAAAAGTTTTCGAAGCGAGTGATGACGAATTTGATCCAATGATTGATGGCCAAAATATGCAGGTCCAACAAAAACTTGATCGGATCGATCAGCTTCGAACTAAAATTGATGTGGTTAAAGCTAAGGCCGATGTGTGGAGGGGCAAGATATTTCGTCTAGCCTCGGAAAAAGAGGCAGCTCGGACACAACTAACTTCAGCAGAGACCCAGCTAAGAGAGGCAAAGGAAAAAGCAGAGACCTAGACCAAAAGGGCCGAAGAGCTTCAAACCCGGGTTGGTTTGGTTGTCTCAAATCGAGATAATCTAGCGAAGGAGCTCAAAATGGCCAAGTCGGAAGCCGCCGTGATCAAAATCGAAGCTAATGAAATGGTGACTCAGTACAAGGCTGATGCCGAGGTGACTCAAGACCAATCAAAAAATTCGGTAGCGCATATGAGGTGGCACTCCCATAGGCAGGCTCTTGAGGAAATCCACGCTCGGGGTTTTGACTTATCTGCGGAGATTGAGGATGCCATGGTGTCTGAAGCCGAGGCTAGAAAATTGACCTATCTTGAAGAGGATGATTCCGAGGGTTCAGTTGGGTCCAAAGAACGAGAAAACCCCAAAATTCCAGACAACGAGGCGGGACCCAGTAGAGATCAAGTCGCTTGTGTTCAATTTTATCCCTTTCTATGCTTTATACTGTGTATCAAGACCATTCGGCCTTTGTAAAAATTTGTATCAGGCTATTCGGCCCTCGTAAAAAGGACTTTTGATATATATATATATATA
>MCJB01032215.1:45855-60096 GCA_002018475.1 Nicotiana obtusifolia | reverse complement strand
TATATATATATATATATATATATATATATATATATATATATTCTCCACTGGCTCTGATACCAGAGGGGCGGAAGCTAGTCCCCGAGGGGATAGAGGGGACTGGGAAAATACGAGGCATATAAGGAACAGGAAGCAATAAATAAATAAAAACTCAGGCGGAAAAGCCGACCATATACAAACGTATGCTAAATAATGCAAGTATGTTAACACAAGATTAAACATAAAATCTGGCGGCAGAGCCGATCAGAAGTATCAATGATAACAAGAAATTAAATACAGATATTAAAAATTGAAACTTAAAAGCTTACAGGGTATACAGCTCTTAAGTGTTGAGAGGGTTTGGAGAGAGGGAATGTGTAGAGAGAATTCTGAAATTTGGGAGAAGGATTCAATGCCCTCTTCCGTGAGTGAGGGGGTCTATTTATAGAATTACAGTGATAAGTGCACAGTAATCTACAGTAACATTGCTACAGTAACTTTCTGAAAAATTCTTTGCTGGCATCATATCTTATGTCAGCGACAAATTGGTCTTGATTTTGACTTATTCTGGGTCATAGTCAGGGTCATCTTCTTCTTCTGATTGTTCTTCAGATGAACTGGATGAATGTTGATCGGAAACCTTTCCCTTGAGCTGCTGTAGAAGGTTTTCCATCTCCTGGATGTAGTCTTCTTTGCTGGTAGAGCCTGCTAACTTTGCTTGAACTAGCCTTCTTTGCTGCAAAAATGAAGTGTTTGCTACACCTGTAGGTGATAGAAATTTGGAGTTGCTGGAAAACTATTTTCCAACTGCTGGTAAGTAAGTTTCCGTGGCATCTCTCCATGCCTTGTACTACTTACAGTAGCCTTGAAGGGCTAACCAAGGCATACCTCTGAATCCTTCCCGTTTGTGGAAAACAAACTTCTGGGTATATATCCATGGGATGTGGAATCTAAGGGAAAATTGGAGCAAGTGGGCAATGTGCTGGTCTCCGTGAAATCTGGAACGGAAATACTCAAATCCTTCTTTCATTGGTGGAGGAAATATATCTGCCAAATGGCCGTAAGTAGGTCACCATTGGTGCCGAAACCATTGGGGAAAATCTACTGGTAAAGTTTTGCCCCAAAGGAGAAAATATGAGTGTTTGTTGATATGGTTTTGAAAGGTCAGCGCATTAAACCACGCATCTCTATAATCATAGTAACTGAAAAATTAGGGAGAAAATGGTTGGGAAAGCTTTTTGACTTTCATAGGGTGATCACCCCATTCCTTCGGCGAGATGATTTTGTTTATTCATACTGTGGTATGGGTGATATAGGTTTGGGTTTTGTCCAAAAAAGGTTTAAACAGACAAGAGTGAGTGTCTATAAGGATAAATTCATAGAACTTCTGGTTATGAACAGGAGTTTTCTAGAGAAAGTTGGATGTTGGATCGAGCATCTTTTTAGCTACTACTAGAGGGTTAGAATCCCAAAGATATGGCTCGGTTTGGACGAGTGAGTAAGTCATCTCGTTCTTAATATATTGAGGTTTCCCCGAATAAGGACCTATTGAAGAAATTGGCTGAGGCACGGGTGAAGAAAGTGTCTGCTTAGGCGCAGAAGGCACCGTGTTCTATGTCGAAGGGCTTTTGGCCACCACTTGTCTTTTAGTGGGGGGTTTTTTACCACCACTTCTTTCTTTGTGGTTCTTGTAGCAGCCACGGTTGAAGTTGGAGGCGTGGTGCTTTTTGCAACCACAGCTGAAGTTGAAGCTGAAAAAGACCTGGCGGCTGCTTCAAGGAGTTGCGCCATCGAGTTTGCCATTTCCTCTTGGTCGAGGGGAGTCATAGGTGTTTTTGAAGTAAGGCCCATGAGTTGTATCCATTTTTTAAAATCTTTTTCCATCCACTGCGAAGCATGCGGCTGTGCAAATTGAATATCATCTTCAGAAGAAGGTTCTTCTTCGGCGATATCTGCCCATCTTCGAGGTTGGGCAATTGAAATTTGTTTGGCCGGAATCGGCTGTGATGAGACCACCATTGGGATGTCTTTCATGGCATAGTCTGCAGGCGATCTACATTTTGGCTGGCTTGGTCCAGCTTCTATTGCTTGCTGCTTTTTTTACAGCTACTGTTGTTGTCTGTTGTTGTTGAACAACTGCTAAAGTTGAAACATCTTTAGGTTGTTGTGTGGCAGCCTGCTATTGTTGCTTTTCCTTCGGGGCTGGCAAGGCTAACCGCGGGGGTTTTGGCTTTTTAGGCATTTTATCTGCCTTGAAGGAATTCACGGGGTTAGGAAATCAGGTATGGAATTTGAGCTTCCCTTTATATATTCAATATCAAAATAAAAAATTGATAAAATAGCTTTCTATCTGGCGAAAATATGTTTTGAAGTAATATTTTACACATCCTTTTGTAAAACAGACTTAGCTGCCTAGCAGTCAATGCGAAGCAAAAACTTTTGATTTAATATCGGATTGAAATTTCGATATGCATAAAACAATTGCCAAAATTTCTTTTTTAATTGTTGGATAGTTCTGTTGTGAGCTATTCCAGCGCTTTGATGTAAAAGCAATGATACTTTCTTTATCATTTTTAATTTGTTTTAAGATACCACTATATCCTATGTCTGACGCATCAGTTTCTACAATTTTAAAAGCAGATGGATCGGGGAGACTAAGGAGAGGGAGATTCTTGACTTTCAACTTAAGTTGCTTGACAGCATTGCTTTGGGCATCCGTCCAAGGAACTAGAGGCTTTTTCAATCTGTCGTGAAGGGGCTTTAGCAGAATGCTTAATCCCGGAATGAAATCACAAATATAGTTGACACAACCAAGAAACCTTTGAAGTTGTGTCTTGTCCAGGATTTGATCTGGGAATTTGCCAGCAAACTGGAGAGATCGCTGAATAGGAGTAATGGTCCCTTGTTGGATGTTATGACCAAGGAACCTGATGTTTTTCTGGAATAAGCTGTACTTAGTTCTAGACAGAGCTAATCCATTTTCTTTGATAGTGTTAAAGAAAATGCCTAGATGTTTGAAATGTTGGTCGATGTTTGTTGAGAAAACTAAGACATCGTCTATATAAGTTATAATAAAACTGGAATATGGATTAAAGATATCATTCATTATCTTCTGAAATTCAGAAGGGGCGTTCTTTAATTCGAATGGTATCACGTTCCATTCGTACTGTCCAGAAGGGACTGTAAAAGCAGTTTTGTACCTGTCTTTTGGGTCGATCTGTACTTGCCAAAATCCAGATTTTAAATCAAATTTAGAGAAAATTGTGGCAGCATAGACTCATTGTAATAAGTCTTTCTTGTTAGGAATAGGATACCTAATCCATCTAAGTGCTGTGTTAAGAGACTTGTAGTTGATAACCAAGCGGGGGACTCCGTGCTCGATATCGGAGTTTTTGTTGACATAGAATGCCGCACTACTCTAGGGAGACTTTGAAGGGGAAATTATCTTCTTGTCTAAGAGATCATTGATCTCTTTTTGACAATGCATTGTAAGCTCGTGATTCATTTGAATGGGTCGAGCTTTAGTTGGGATGTTTTTCTCGTCAAAGTCAGGTTCGTAATGAAGCCCAACAATGTGCCTTTTACGTTTCCAAAATGCCATTGGCAAATCGGAACAAAGCTTTTTGTTGAATCTTAGCTTCTAAACTTTTAATTTTAGAAGAAATTACAGAATCAGTTAACTGCGTCCGTATTCTTTGGAAAGCTACATCTTCTTTTAAAAACATAATTTTTTTCTTTTATTTTGCAAAGAATGTATGACTTCATAAGTTGGAGGCTTATAGAAAGGAAGAAGAACGTTGCTTGTGGGATAATCCACATGAATGCCTTTGTTCGTAACCAGGTAAGGTTTGCAAAGTTGAATGAAAGGAATACCTAGGATTACTGCATTGCAAAGGTCTTTTGCTAAGAGAAATGGAGTCTGGATGAACCAGTTTGGTTCCACTAGGGAGGTTGTGACCTTTACAGAAGGAAGTTTTTAAGTGATTTTAAGTTTTTCACCATTGGTGGCCCTTAGGCGTTCCTTGGTTTTTACGAAAAACTTGGTTGGAATGACACCTTCTTGGATGCAACTTCTGTCTGCTCCGGTGTCAAATAAAGTTATGCCAGTCCAAACAAAAAATTTATTGACGATGAGAGGTATCCTAACATGGTATTTCTGAATCCTTATAGAGAAAAGATGTCCTAAGAAGGATTTTGTTTTATCATCTTCTTGGTCAGAGGTTGCAACTGCCTGTACAACCTCTTTGAGCTTTTGTGGCTCATTAGACAATTGTTGGAGGACAAGTCTATCAAGTTCTTGTCTTGCTTTTATTTCCCTAATTTCTTCTTTCAGACGTGCTATCTCAGATTAAAGGTCTGAGATGGTGACCTTTGAGACCTTAGGACTATCAGAGGGAAACCTCTTCAAAATATCAGTAATGTTGTAGGTATTGGCTACCTGGGGATGATTTTGAAGAGTTGATGATGAGGGTGTTGATGGCTTATTAAGGACTGTCTTAAGTTTTCCTAAATAGTCCTTTTTAAGTTCAGGATCTTGAAGATTACCAATTACTTCAAGAAGAAGATCTTGTTCTTTCGTGAGAACATTGATCTGAGGGAGGTCATCTTATCAGACTCTCCTGAAGATATAGTGGATGAATTTAAGTCATCTTCTAGGATGTTGTTAAATTGTTCGTCGTCGGACATTTCATTGTCTGTAATATTCGAATATTCACTTAATTCAACAAGCAATTTCTCTATTTTGTTTAGAGTAGGTTCCTCAAGTTGTAGGCTCTTGATCTTCTGAGAGACTTTGCAAAACTTGGCGATGTGGCCTGGCTTTCCACACCTGAAACATTTGCCAGTGGAAGTAGAAGTCCTGCCATCTTGAGTAAAGGATTTGGAAGACTTATTTTATGTGTAGGAAAGTTTCCTTTTCTTATTGGAATTGTATTTTCTAATATTGGGAGAATCAGGTTTAGAACTTTTCTTCCTATGAGGTTTACTACCGCAAGAAGGAAGACCAAATTGTTCGCAGAAACTTATAAGTCCCTACGTCCTTGTGCCCTATATTTGGCAAGTTGCCTAAGCATTTTGTCTTGCCTACAGATTTTAAGAGCAACTTGTTGAATTTGGCTAACTATCTGGCCATAGGTGATTCAATCGTAAGGAACAATATCACCGGAATATTGACTCTGAAATTCTTCTTTGACTAAATTTCTAAGGGATTTAGAAAGCCTTCTAGGAATTTCTCTTTCCAATAAGGGAGATTCCTATCTGGTCTTTTGTAGATCCTGGTCAAGAAGGACTCCTTATACCACCTAAAATCTGAAAGAGTTTTGCACTTGAGGTTGTTAAGTATTTCAGAGGATTTTTCTCTAAAGATACCTGGACAACCTACGAATGTTTTGATGATTGTGTAAATCAACGAGTTGATGGAATCAGGAATTGTTTCACCATCTTTTAGGATTGGTTGTCCTAATTCATCTAATTTCACGGCTTGGAAAATTTATTATTTTTCCTCGTCGCTTAAATGGGTACCCCACCACCCTTTAAGTTGGCATGTAAAACCAGCGACTAAGACATGGGTAGTACTCTAGTCGGAACAGCTGTGGGAGGTTTTGTAAGCAGTTGCTATCATGGTCATCTGCTGTAATTTGGCAAGAATATTATATTTGGAACATCCATCGATATTCCACTCATAGATATTATGAGCATTATAATTATTCTGTATGGTGTTGAGTCTTTCTTCTAAGAATACATCTGGATGTGTAGCCCTAGGGTAATAGAGTTTTTGAGGCTTTCGCCAGTTGGAAAATTCTGACTTAATAGGTGCCATTTCTAAGGAGGCTTGTCTTATAGAGCAATTTGTGAGAATTGTTCAGATACATTATTTGAATCGGCATCTCCTAAAGCTCCTACGATCTTAGAAGAAGAATCTTCCGTCTGTCGGACTGGATGTCCTGGATTGTTAAGGATTTTTCTACTTCCGCTATTCTCTATTGCAGTTCAGAGAGTTTGGGAGAATCTGTAGAGCGGTGCATAACAAGTTCTCTAGTATGGGTTCTAGGGATCTCGTATGGTTTAAATAAAGGAGTTGTAGGAGTAGAGGTTCCTACTGTTGGTTTCTTCAGAGAATGCTGAAGATGAATTTGAAACCAAATATTCTCCAAGAGTTTGTAAATACTTGTTAGTGTAATTATTTTGTTCAAAAATATTTTTAATATCTTTGCCAGTGATCGGCTCAGTGTCAGCTCTCTTTTTGAAAGGTGAGGCTGTAACAGAGCTGCTAGCAAAGCTTGTCAAATATCCTTGTGACGGAGGAAGTTCGGAGATAACTTCTTCGCCAGTATTGGTTTTTCATATTTTTGAAACATTAATTGAGTTTGAGAAAGGAAAATCGATCTGGTTATAATCAGCATAAATTTCAAACCACTCAAAGAAATTAATTTGTTGTTTAATGACATGTAGACTATCATAGGAAATTGTTTGAATTTTCTTTCTTCCTTCTCCTTTGTACCTTTCTAAAAACCAAGTTCTTTTGAAAAGATTTTCAGGAGAGTAAAATTCCTTTTGGAGACCCTTTTTATCTATTTCAAATTCTATCTCCCAAAGCACCAAAGATGTTGTCATCTCCTAATTCGGCACCTAGTGACGTATAGGTAGGAGAATCTGATCGGTTGTAGGTAGTGTCGGCAGAGGGAACCGTTTTTGGTTTTTCTACCTTATACCTAGCTTGTGGAACTCTAGATTCGAAGTCTATTGTCTCGATTCTAGTAGGATATGAAGACACTAAATGTCTAGCAGAATGAATCGGTGAAATTTCAGACTGCAAAGAGGCAGAGGAACTTACTCTTTGGCTAAGAGACCTCGGAAAGGAAACTAGCACAGATCCTGTGCTAGTTTTGAGAAATCGTAGTGTTTTGAAGGGAGTTGTTGGATTTGAGAAATCGTAGTGTTTTGTGGCTTTTGAGCAAGAGTAGCATCCTGTAGAAGTCAGTTTTCCGGGAGGGAAACCTGATTCCAAGAGATTAGTCTTGGGATAGACAGATGAGACCTTTGCAGATCTGTCTGGAATAGAACTGTTTCAACTTTGTGAGTAGTTCTCATAGCTCCAGTATTAAAGGCAACATTCATTGCCTTAAATTGGATTCTGTAAATAATTGCTACTGTAAAAGAGTCAGTCTTAGTCTTATAATTAAAAGTCTTAACATTTAGGGTCAAGGCATCTAAAATATTTCTATCCTTAAAGGAGACTGTAAAGTTAGGGAAACAGTCGAAATAAATTGGTCCATTGCAGAGACTGGTTTCCACCAGTCCTAGCAACGAATCATTGAATTCTAGGAATCTAGAATCTCTAAGACAGAGTAGGAGTGATGTGTCCAGTCCTTCTCTGGATAAAGGCTTAGCGGCTATTTTGTACTAAACCAAAATGGATCTAGTTATATTTCTTCCTATATTTTTCAATAGATTTGATATTGAGAAGTTTGATTTCCTCATGGTCTGATTCCAGAGGAATAATTTGCTCAATGGTAGACATGTGATAATCACTTGTCAAGCTCCATTTGTGAGACTTGTAAATTGTTGACTGAGGATGTTTGGGGATTTTTCAGTCGTCAATTGATTGCTGCAAATCAGAGAAACTAATCTCTTCTTTGAGCTTAAAATTGGAAGAAGAGGAGGAAGAAGAAGAACTCGTAGATCTAGATGAGAGTGAGTGAAAGTAAGACATTTGAATGATTAAAAAGCTTCCTATCCTTGGCTCGAGAGACCAAGTGGTTTCATAAAGAAGTTATTCAAGTTCTTAACTCTATTGTATGTGGAAGAGTCAGATCTGGTGTTAAACTTCATAGATCTATAGCTTTTAAGGCTTTGTAAGAGGTCTGTTCATATTTCGACGGTAAGGAACAATATCACCGGAATATTGACTCTGAAATTCTTCTTTGACTAAATCTCTAAGGGACTTAGACAAGCCATCTAGGAATTTCTCTTTTCAATAAACGAGATTCCCATCTGGTCTTTCGTAGATCCTGGTCAAGAAGGAATCCTTATACCACCTAAAATCTGAAAGAGTTTTGCACTTGAGGTTGTTAAGTATTTCAGAGGACTTTTCTCTAAAGATACGTGGACAACCTACGAATGTTTTGATGATTGTGTAAATCAACGTGTTGATGGAATCAGGAATTGTTTCACCATCTTTTAGGATTGGTTGTCCTAATTCATCTAATTTCACGGCTTGGAAAATTTGTTGTTTTTCCTCATCGCTTAAATGGGTATCCCACCACCCCTTAAGTTGGCCTGTAAAATCAGCGACTACGACATGGGTAGTACTCTGATCGGAACAGTTGTGGGAGGTTTTGTAAGCAGTTGCTACCATGGTCATCTGCTGTAATTTGGCAAGAATATTATATTCGGAACATCCATCGATATTCCACTCGTAGATATTATGAGAATTATAATTATTCTGCATGGTGTTGGGTCTTTCTTCTAAGACTACATCTGGATGTGTAGCCCTAGGGTAATAGAATTTTTGAGGCTTTCGCCAGTTGGAAAATTCTGACTTAATAGGTGTCATTTCTAGAGGAGGCTTGTCTTCTAGAGAAATTTGTGAGAATTGTTCAGATTCATTATCTGAATCGACATCTCCTAGAGCTCCTACGATCTTAGAAGAAGAATCTTCTGTCTGTCGGACTGGAGTGTCCTGGATTGTTAAGGATTTTTCTATTTTCGCTATTCTCTGTTGCAGTTCAGAGAGTTTGGGAGAATCTATAGAGCGGTGCATAACAAGTTCTCTAGTATAGTTCTAAGGATCTCGTATGATATAAATAAAGGAGTTGTAGGAATAGAGGTTCCTACTGTTGGTTTCTTCAGAGAAGCAATATATATATATATATATAGATCGACTATTATTATGAGAGCCGCTATACAGTATCATTTTTCCTACGATGTAATATGCATGTATAAATTTTGCATACACTCCTCCTCTAGCTATGTGATGGAATCTAATACGACACAAGTATTTGGCTATCGTCGAATATAGAGAATACTTTTCAATTGATAAGTTTAAAGTGGCATATCAATACATGATATCCAATATTCCATCATAAAGGATAAGAAATAAACTTACATATATTGACTGTAAACGAGCCTTAATATACAAATATGTATTGGCTTTAATATTATTAATAACAATAGTTTTTAATATATGAATAAGTATATATAAAGACCGAACAGTCTTTTCAAAATTTTTAATACATCAAACCAAACAGTCGATAAGAAATAATCTCAATATAACTAATCTCAACATAACTAATCTCAACATTACTAATTTCGACATTATTAATATACCCTATTCAATATTATTCTTATAAACCCTACCAAACAATCCTTAGTGTAATATTACAGGAAAACCTACTACTCCATTCTTCTCTTTATATATGCAGTTAAAACACAATATTAGTTCTTGGGCCAAAGTATAAAAGTAAGAAAAACAAGAAAATGTAAAGAATGGATAATAAATTACGGCAGTAGACATTCGATTACAAATTCGTTGCTGTGGTCCAATTTAATTGTGTGAAAGTGTGTGGTGACTTTCAACTGTCACCTGCAGAGATATCAAACGTCGGCAGGGGCGTTTCCATCTTTATGGATATAGGTTCACGTGAATTCATGCTTTTTTCACCAAATCATGCATAATAATATTATATTTATTTTAAAATTATTTAAATATATGTGCGTGCTCATGCTCAAAGATTCTTATGGTGCAAGTGTTGTAGGGTTTACCTTTACAAGTGAAATTGACAGTTCAAATTCTACTTTGAACGGTCTTGATTTCGGCCCGAAATATATATATATATATATATATATATATATATATATATATATATATATATATGAAAATTACTAAATTTTCAAAAAGAATATAATTTTGAACATATAATTTTAAAAGTGTAGTGGATTCATAGTAAGAGACTAAAGTTAAATTCCTTAAATATAAATTCTAAATACACTTCTTCACAATAGTACACTCATCCTCTTAAAATTCTGAATTCGCCTCTGAACGTGGCCATATTTTTGGAATAGTGAAATCTCCAAATCTCTAGTATTTATTGGGACTATTATACCTTCACTTCTTCCTCAGAGCCCAAAGATCCAAACTCTCTTGTGCTATTTAAAGCCCCATTATGTAGTTTATTGTACTAATTCCTTTCAAATTTCAAAAATATCCTGGTTTTAAATTCTTTTCCGCGGAACAAACCATTAATTAATAATAAAATAAAATGCTAGTTTTTCTTTTCCAATCGTTGAAACTCTTTTTATTTATTTACAGTTTCCAACAACCAGGGGCAAAATGCGAACTCCTTGAGTGGGTTCTCTTCGAATTGACCTTAGGGAAAGATGTACACTAGGAAAATTTTGGACTCATTTTCAAATAATTAAGTAGGCGTTTGGACATAAGAATTATGAAATTTTATTTTTTACAAATAAAATGATATTTTAAAATTAGAGTTAGTGTTTGGATATGAATACATTTTGAAGTTATTTTTGAATTTTTTGTGAGTAATTTGAAGTGAATTTTGAAAAATAGTTTTTTAAAGTTTTTCATATTTTCAAAAAATTTTAAAATACAACTTCAAGTGAAATTTAAAAATTTCATGGTCAAATATTAAATCCGAAAAGAAAAAATAAAAATTTTCTGAAAAAAGTAATTTTTTTTATGGCCAAACAGGCCCTAAAAATCAGTGTCCCTTCTTTGAACCAAAAAGTGCACAGAATGACATTTCCAATAAAAAGAGAGAACCCCTTGTATAAATTATTCATTCTTACCCTCAATACAGCTCTCTGATTTGCAACAAGAGCCATGGTCTTTGTTTCTTTTTCACTTCCCAATAAAACGAAAGGAAATTAATAAAACTCATTTTATTCTCCTTCCCTTCTTTTCTCTTTTCGTTTCTTTTTCTTTTTCTAAGTCTTTTTGCCTTTTCCAGATTCACACAAAGCAAAGTCACCAACCAAACAAACCACAGCAACCAAATGATCATTCCCAATTTCCCATGTTCCCACAATGGCACAATCTCCTCTTTCTCATTCTCATTTTCGTTTTCTTTTTCCTCCTATAATAATAGGAGTAGTATTTCTTTTCAGTTTTAGTTCTTTGATACAAAAGCAAAGCTAGTGTCACTCTCCAATGGGCCACAGCTACAAATAATTTATCTAATAGTAGTTGGCTTCTGCTAATGAATTATAAACTTTTCCTGATCTTTCGTTTTTACTCTTGTAGTGGGCACACTACTGCTTCGTTTTCATCAAAAACTCTGCAGATTGATAGCTTAAATCAAACATCAATATCAACGTTATTGTGAGCATCTGAGAAAGCTGAACTGTTGTCAATAATCTTTCGACGTTTCAAGTTTTCTTGCCTGCTGCTGGTGGCCATTGCATTAAGTACACCGCCACAGCTATCTTCTGATTTTGTAATTGGCTCGTTATCTGAACTCCAACTGCTCGAGAACTGTAGGTCAAGTACGTTGACTGGCGTGCTCGTGCTCGACACTATGTCAAGAACTGATTCGTATCCTTCCTTTGCTATCTCTTGCATCACATTATAGCAACTTAACAAATCATCCTGCACAAACCAGGGATTCACATCATTCTTGATCACATACAAATGTACATGCATGTTAAGTTATGGAAACTTTTTAAGTTATATACATTTTTAAGGCTTAACATGTAATAGTATGCTCCTTTACGTGAAACTATTTCCTTTTTAGTCCGTATCCCTTTTCATATTTGTAAACAATTACCTTTATACAATGATTTATAGCTACACAAAATATATATGCCTTATTTTACATCATAAGTTCAATTGTTTTTTTTTTTTTTTAACCTCCGTGCCTAGTCAAATAAGTTCATATAAATTGAAATGGAAGGAGTAGGTACTACTGTCTCCTGTTACCAATCAATGCATAGAGGAATATTTGTAATTACCTTAGAGATGATCTGATTATATTAGGGTTATTTTTTGTACTATTAGTGCATAACAATTTAACACTGGTGGATAGAAAGTGATTCTATGTGCACTACCGAAGTAACTAAATTTTTTGTTATCAACTCACTAAAAAGTTGATTAGAGTCAACTCTCTATAATGAACATATATAGATAGATAACTTGGAAATGATAATATACAATTGATAAAAATGTATTGATAGTATATAAGAATTTTAGAAGAAGATAAAAATGTATTGATAGTATATGTAATGCAACTGCATTATAAGTTAAATCTGGAAATAAGTGCAACTGCTTTATAGTAACAATTACTACATCAGTATCTTGCTATAGTAGGTGCGACATATTACAGCTACTCTGATCAATTTTATGTGGTAGGATGTACTAATTTGATGTCATTATTGGCTCATTATTCTTACAATAAATTATTGAATATTTGGTTAGCCCATCTAATACTCCGTTTCCGTAGTAGCTATAAATTACAGAGCAATAACCTTAATTTGACCCATAAAGTATGGAAGCTCTGCCGCTGGATTTTTCACGTACAAGTCACTGGTGTTAAAAACAACTATTTACGAACCGCATTCATTAATTACATTAGACAATCATAAGGTTCATTATTATCAATTTATAGCTTGTTACCCTACATCACCTATTCAATACTATTACTCATATTACAGTACAACCATAGCTTATTACTTATTAGAAGTGAAAAAAGATCGTGACCATTGTTTTTTTTTTTTTTTATATTTGAAAAGAACAAAATGCATGGAATCAATGTGCTTAAAAAATAGAGCGGCTCAATGCACAAAATATCCTATATTTATGCATGATATGCGAGCATTCCACGGCTCGAAAACGTGATCTATTGGCAGTGGCGGAACTACTCATTGGTAAGGGGAGTCAATTGACACCCCTTCGTCCAGAAATTATACGGCGTAGATAGGTTAAATATTTTATTTTTATGTATATATATTATACGTTGATTCCCCTTAATTTTTCATATGCTTACTTATTTATATTTTGACACCCGTTAGGAAAAATTCTGGCTTCACCTCTGTCTGTAGGTCATACCGAAACAACAAAATGCATGGAATCAATGTGCTTGCGAAAGAAAAAGAACTGCCAACCAACAAAGAGAAGAAAAACGAAATTGAGCAAGAAAGGATTACCTTTTGTACATGTGAACAGTTTAGGATTGCAGTTTTATAGCATGGGAATTGTAGAGGGAAAAGCTCGTGAGAAGCATAGAGAAGTGCTGAAGCTGAGATTAAAGATGGCTTGAACTGCAAAATCTTGATATCTAAAATGGAAAAGCAAAAGAGATATTTTAGGTGATAATTCGTTAAGCATCAAAATATCCAGATTAATACTCTGCGACAACTTTGACTTAATACCATTTTGAGCTCTGAAAATAATCTCTGTGGCTCTGGCTTTGAGAGCTTGCTGTAATGGTAGATCTTTGAATTTGAAAAAAGAGATGAAGAAATTAATGAAAGAGAAGGCAGTAATTGAGCGCATTCTCCATTTAAGTCCGCCAAGTATCAAAAACTCCATTCTCTTTATTGTCTCTTTATCAAATATCATACCACCATCTTGCTGTAAACCACCAAAAAATAATGTAACATAAAGCAATTATATCTTGGGGTTTTAACTATCATTCAAAAAGATGAAATAATTAATCAGTACCTGAATATCAGTTGCAGAGTACTCCGTTTCCTTCATTTTCAATGCTAAAGAAACACAAGAAACAGCAATCAGCCTCAACATCCATGGCTTCCCTTCCTACATTATCAAAACTTAATCATATTACATGAATTCTACTCTTATCTCCCAATATATTATTACTTTTTCTATATTAATAAAAGAGAAATGTAATTATACCGATAGTGAATGGAAGGAGAGGAAGCGGTCAAGATAATTAATGGCAAGATACGAGAGAAATGGATCAAAGTGGTGAGAAATTTGAAAGATTATAGAAATGGTAGCTTGACGAATGGAGATATGAAAATCTGAGTTCTCAAGATTTTGATGGTAAATTTTAGAAGGCATATGATCACTTTCAATGTTGAAAAGAGGAGAAATGGTGTCTGCATTAGAGTCATGGCTAAGTGGCAAAGGATTTTCAAGGTCAAACTCCATTGTTATTGTTCTTGAAGCTCTCTGTTTTAGCTTTTGGTTTTAGTTATAGAGTGAGGAATAGGTATAAAGTGAAAGAGAATACGAAGCACATTGTTAAATGAAGAGGGGAAAAGTTCTTTGGAGTTTTGGGGGGG
>MCJB01032215.1:31351-45776 GCA_002018475.1 Nicotiana obtusifolia | reverse complement strand
CAGAGGGGAGAGGGAGGAGTTAATGATAAGTAGAAAAGGTGATAGACTTGTGTCTCATTCTTTAAAAGAAAACCATAGGGAGACTTCAACTTCACTCACCGGTCTCTTCTCTTGTTTCTTTTTATTATTGTAAAAAAGATAGTTATGGGAACAAAGTATTTTGTGTTCACGTAGGATATATAGAAGAGTCACATCTCAACGGATGTGATGTAAAATAGCTTATTTTAGTATAAGTATTAATAGTTGTATTCACGACTCAAATTCGTGACTTACAGATTATACAGAGACAACTTTACCATTGCTTCAAGTCCCTTTTTTTTTTTAATTATTATATGTATTTTTAATTTCTTCTCATTATTGGGAAGGAAAATTAATAGATATATTGGAGAGAGTGGAAATCAGAGAAGATTAGACGGCTTCAATCTCTGCAATATGCTTCTAACAATGTCAGTTATCAACATTTCTCCGGTAAAAAATATCATCAACATCTCTATCTCTTTACTGACTATTTTTTCACATTTTAGCTGGGAAAGTATATTTAATATTTTAGTACTAGCTAGTTAACCAATATCATGTTAGCTTCTTCTTATCCTTTTCCTTTATGCTTTTAAATAATTTGATCGATTTGCACTTCTCAAACTCGTCTGTCATCTTTTCTAACACGTGATCATTACTCTAAGACTAAATTTAGTCAATGATGCTAAAGAATTTATTGAATCTCTGCTTGATAAATACATTTTAATTCGTTGTTACTTATAAATTTGAATTTGAGATATGGATCAAGAAGCAAATGTTTTATGGTCAAGATTATCAACTAATACGTTCATTGTTAATTGGAATAGGTTTACCAATTTCAAGTTCTAACACTACCAAATCAGTTGAAATTGCGTTCAATAAAAAATACCTTTGAAAAATATAGTGAGAACATATACTGTTTACATATTTATACTAAGTAAATGTCTCCTTTGCCATATCCCATAATAGAGACAATAAGTAAGGTGAGGCTCATACCTTTCTTCAAATAAAATCATTGGACATATTCAAAGACAAGGACAAGTTTGCAATCTGCCTCTTCGAATAACACCATATAACTGCGCTCCAAGAGAAAAATTAATAAAATAACCACTGCCACCATTCTTCCAAAGGAAAAACTCCAAAAAAGATATAGTACATTAAAATGTGATTATTTATTTTGCCCCTAAGTCTTGGCAGAGTGACAGCTTGGTTTCGTGTCATTGAATATGTGCCCATCTTCCATACAACTAGAAAAAGATTATCAATGGGACAAAACATTAGCAACTTCTATGCAGTCATAGACTTATTACACTATTAGTTTAATCCCCACTTAAACTAGCTTGAATTTTAACTTTTTCTTTCTATGGGGTTTAGTGGAAACAGAAGTCAATGTGGGAAATGCCTTGAGTTTGAATCAAGTCATAGTAGGTTTTTCAAAATAAACCTTATCTAATCTTCAAAACATAGAAACCAGGGATCCACTAGTCCACTACAAATTTTATAGGTAATCAATTCCGCAGATACTCGGACTTTTTCTTGTTGTTATGAAATTTATAAGAACTATGCCTTAGAGTTACAACTCACAGTATCTTAGGAGCTTGATTAGAATCCAAAATAATCAAACAATGAAATAGTGTAGTATCCTTTATTGATTTCAAGAGTGTAAAGTGTCTACAACAGAGTAGCTATATTTTTATATATAAGCTCATTGGATGAAAAAAAAAATTGATGATATGCTCCATATATATAAGCTATATATAATTTTGTAACGATTCGATAGGTCGTTTTAAGCTTTAGAGTTCCATTCGATCGTTTGAGACTTTGAATAGCTTCATATTATGTATTATAACTTGCGGGTATGGTTGATTTTGATTTTCGAGCGGTTTGGGATTGATTTGGAAGAATGATTCTCGTTTTAGAAGCTTTAAGTTGGAAGAGTTAACCAACGTTTGACTTTCGGGTAAACGAACTCGGAATTGAGTTTTAATCATTCCAATAGATTTGTATGATGATTTTGGACATGTCCACAAATTTTGGTTAAATTCCGATGAGTTTTGGATAAGTTTGGTGATGGTAGGCTATAATCTCGTATTTTAGTCGCTTATTGCATTCTAATTTACTGTACTTTACTTGTTTTGAGCTTTAATTGATTTTGCACTTATTGCACATTTTATGCCTTGTAGGAATAATTCCGAGTTATGTAGATGTTGTGGAGCTAAATTAAATAATTGGAGCTTTGAAGTCTGAGTAAAAGCTCAATGGATTAAGTCGGGATCGTGTTCAGGGGCCGAGGATCACTTATGGACGTCAAAAATCAAGGAAGAAGCAACACTATGGGAAAATGCACTAATACGACGCACCATGCGTAGCACCGTGCTACGCATCAGTACAAATGTGCGTTAGAAATTTGAGAAGTTTAGAAACTTGTAATTTTTTAGTATGACAGAAAAATAGATTAATGCTAGGCATAGTGCGTGGCATAGTACAAAATTCTGTCGAACAATCTAAGTTCAAAGAGTTTACGACCGAGAAAATTGCACTAATGCGACACATTGGGCGTAGCATAGTGCAATGCATGAAAATCATTAAGTTTACAAGTTTTCCTATTTCGGCTAGGAAAGGGTGATTTCGTTTGGGCCCGACCCTACTTGGTATAAATATATGAAAAAACGTTATTTTCTGGACTTTTGACATACTTTAGACCTAAGGAAACCAAGGAGGAGTTGGAGGAGCAAAAACACAAGGATTTCATCATTCCTTCCTCACTCAAGACCCGAGTTTGGATTGAATTTATGTTTTTCTATACTTTAATTTTATTGTGATGAATTGCTCCATATCTATGGAGTAGTTCTCTCTAGGGTTTGATGGATTTGGTGTATTGATGATTATTTGTGGATTATAACTATAGTTTTATGTATTGAAGCGTTTTTGGATGATTTAATTGTTTCATCTATATTCACTAGTTCATGTAATCGAGAGAGGCATAACTTGTGATATCTTTGCATTATATTGTTGGTTGAGTTCATTAATTCTTCTTAGTAATCGAAAGAGGTTAGTTGAATCAATGATTAAACCTATTTAGGAGGATAATACGAGAGAGGTTCTCCTAAAGATCCACTATGCATTCTTGCATATCTTCACGTGCTTAAATTGGTTCATCTTGCGAGGTTAAAACTTAATCGAGAGAGGAGTTTTTGATGAACATTTGAACTAATAATTGAGTGAATTCGAGAGACTCACTTGAGCATTAGAAGTGAATTATTTTGAGTTAGATCCCAAATAATTATCTTGCACCTATCCTATCAAAACCCTATATTCTCCCACTAATAACTTTATTTGCTTATTCCTTATTTCAATTGTCATTAGTCAATAGTTTTAGACTCTTAGTTAATTGTAGTTAAAAATCATATAAATCTCAATTGTTGATCATCTTGGATAGCAATCAAGTTAGAAACTACGAGAATACTGTTTAAATCCATTCCATGTGGATACGATATTATACTATACTATGTTTGATTAGCGAGCATAATTTAAGTGTGTGTTTCAAGCTCGTCATTTGGGTTGTATGGTGATTATTTTTGGTTTCGACGTTAATTTGAGAATAAAGGTTACCATATTGAGCAAACGGCCTTTGATTCGTGTTTCGACTAAATCATTATACTCGTATCGTAATTTTGGAACCATAGCAACTGGAATCATCAAGTTTCGACATTGTATGAGGAATTTATTGTCATTTACTAAGAATTTGGGTTGCAAGATTTTTCAGATTAATTACGAAATTACCATAGAATTCGTATTTAAAAATCTGTACTATTTTCAAATATTGAGACCAACATATCTTATTCATTATAAGGTCAAATGGAGGGATTCAAAATCCTACCTTGACTGGAATTTCACGAGGAATCCATTAGAGGCATCAAAAGCGAGTTTTGGGATAGTTTGGCATAAGAAACGAGGTAGAACAACTGGACAGAAGCATATAATATCGAGGGTTTGTTCATTTGGTCATATTTTTGAGTTGGGAAGCTCGGATTGGGCAATTTTCACCATAAGGATTGGGTTTCGAGTCATTCGGAGGATTATTTGAGCGGGATGGTGCTTCTAGTGTATCGATTTGGCTTGTTTGAGGTAAGTGTCTTGCCTAACTTTGTTGGAGAAATTTTTTCTACGAATTGCCATTATTTGCTACATGCGGGGGTGATGCATATATGAGGTGACGAGCATATATACATGTGCCAGGGTTAATCATGCTCGGGGTTAATTATACGATTAATTGTGCCTCCTAGAATTACGTGACCTTCTTGTTTCATGTCTTACTTGAATTCTAGATTACTAAGAATATGAAATTAAATGCTAGAAATCAAGATTTAGCTTATTATAACTTGATTAAAATTTGATGATTTTTGTGAAACTATTGATGTGTTTAATTTGGTCATCACTATGCTTAATCACTAATACATCGCTACGACTGTTATTCTTGAGATATTGGATTCTAACTTGAGTTAAGATCATTTTTGAGACTTGTTGAAATACTTGAACAATAAGGTTCTTAAGGTTTATTGAATTGTTATTGGCTTGGAAGTTGTAATTGATGTTCATTTAGAATATTAGTTTAATCACTCTCCTTGATAATATTCATGCTTCCTACCTTGCTTGTCATTGATATACATATGCTTGGTGAGGAAGAGTGTAAAGCACGAAGAGTGATGCCGTGCCATTACATTTACATTATTATTTGAGGATGAGAGTAAAAGCACAAACGGCGATGTCGTGCCATTACATTTACATTATCATGTGAGGATGAGAGTAAAAGTACGAAGGGTGATGCCATGCCATTTCATTTACATTATCATGATCTCATTTATATTATCATGTGAGGATGAGAGTAAAAGCAAGAAGGGTGATGCCGTGCCATTTCATTTATATTATCATGTTTTTATTTACATTAACATGTGAGGAGAGAGTAAAAGCACAAAGGGTGATGCCGTGTCATTTCATTTATATTATCATATTTTTATATTATCATGTGTTCATAGAACGAAGGGTGTTTCCATGCAAGCAAGGACGAGGGACAAGCATTATGTTGTGATATCTTTTCCTTGTATATACATTTATGCCTTTACCTTGAGTTGTTACTGTTGCACATATGTTCTCTATGTGACTTGTCGTTGTTCAGTCTTTGTCGTCTATCTCAATTGTTGTTATGTTATCCATGCCTTCTATCTGTTTAACTTGCAAATGTCACGTTTTCCTTCTTGTTGTTTTATATACATCCATGTCGTTTCTTACTTGTTACACTTTTGTATAAGCCTTCTACTATCACAACCCCAATTTTCCTCCGTAGGATGTCGTGACGGCACCTAGTCTCTAAGAATAGGTCAGCCTAAACAACATGCAAAAATAGTAAATAAAAGCTTAGAATTTCAAAACTCCAACAATATCGTAAAACAATTGCAAACCCAATACGTACAATTTCCAAAACCTGGTGAGATATAAATCACAAGCTCTAGATACAGTACCGAACAATCCTATATATCATTGTCTATAAAATATAAAGAAACAAGGAAGAACAGGTAGAAGGGGACTCTGAGACCTGCGGATGGGGGCAGGTGTACCTTGAAGTCTCTAAAAGCAAGCAACTCAGCGCGCTAAAACCGAGGCTAATAGTATAAACTTGGATCTGTACAAAACATGTGCAGAAGCGTAGTATGAGTACACCACAACGGACCCAGTAAGTATCAAGCATAACCTCGGTAGAGCAGCGACGAGGCCAGGTCAAGGCCCTACTGGAGATAACAAGAAATAAGACAGAAGACACAATGATATAATGATAATGGCAAAGGAAGAAAAACAATAAAGAATTTACGGAAAGTTAACAACATGGAATCAAGGCACTCAATACAACACGAAAGGAAGACAAGGATGTTACATGTTAAGGAAACAACAACCAAACAAATATAGGAAATAGAGGAAAGATCAACAGGGTACTCCCGAGGTACCGCCTCATAGTCCCAAATCATAAAAGTAACTCACAATCTTTCCTTATATCACTGTGGGGTCTTTACATTTAGTTTTGAAAATTATTTTCCCGAAATAGCACTCCGCATTTTATCCCACCTTATCACACTACATGGCTTCTAGTAGTTCCCCTACTAGCCACATGTATCAAGCCTACCTTATCTCACCGCATGCGTTTCAACACCCAGACCTTATACCACCACTTCGTATCAATAGTAACAACGGCACGGTAGAAACCCCGTGCAAATAGTAACAACAGCACGGCAGAAACCTCGTGCAAACAACCAAACAATCCTCTCAACAATAAAACGAATGCAAAAAACATAAGGACTCAATAAAATGATATTTCACAACTTACACTTTGCCTCAATAGCAACCACGGCCTTTGCAACTTAACACCAAACTCAACAGCAAGATATCTCAAGGATAAAAAATTTCATGTAAAGAATCCCACAGTTAAATAATGAATATGCAATTAAGAAATCAAGTAATGCGACTAAATATGTAATACAAGTTTCAAATAAGAGTTAAGGCAAGTTGACATGTGAAACTAGACTAAACATAGTGGCTATAACATGCTAAAGTAACTTAATTAAAGCATGAAAAAGAAACTACGTAGCCAAAATCGAAATCTCATCATTTAGCCCGTGTACGCACTCGTCACCTTGCGTACACGGCCTCCACATATCACAATTGGCACAACAATACCAAATCCTAAGGGGAATTTCCCCCACTCAAGGTTAGATAAGTCGCTTACCTCAACCACGCCAAATCAATCAATTAGAAGGCCTTTCCACCAATTTTCCAACTCCGAACAGCTCGAATCTAGCCAAAATAATTTCATAATATAAATATAACTATAGGAAACTAGTTTAAACAGTGAAATTATGATCTTAGCAAGGAATTGAAAATTTGGCCCAAAATGTTGACCCGAGCCCGCATCTTGGAACTCGACCAAAATTATAAAATTCGAATACCCATTCGATATCGAGTCCAACCATACAAGAATTATTCAAATCTGATCCCATTTCGCCTTTCAAAACTTAAGAATTTATCCTAAGAACTTCTACACCTTTTTTCCAATTTTAAACTCCAAAACACAAATTAGAAGATGTAATTAACAGTAGATTCATGGGATTTAGACAAAAACGAGTCAAGAATCCTTATCCTAACACTTTCTGGGAAAATTCCTCAAAATTTCGCCTCAATCCGAACTCTCAAAGTCCCAAAATAAAAATGAAGCAAAACCCTCGAAAAATCCCCTTTTCTGCCCAGTTACGTCGCACCTGCGACCATACTGCCGCATTTGCGGCTCCGCACCTACGGAAAAACCATCGCAGGTGTGGACTTCACTTAAGTCCATAGGATCTGCTTCTGCGATCCAAGGCCAGCACCTGCGCATGTGTGCCTACGACAAAACGTGTCGTACCTGCGACCACAGTCGCTCCCTACGCTTCTCCTCACTGCAGAAGCGAAGCCGCTTCCACGGAAAAATGTTCCACTTCTGCGCCCCCAACTGGGCATGATCAAAACCACATCTATGACCAAGAGCTCGCTTTTGCGATCTTGCACATGCGGTCAGTCCTTCCGCAAATGTGAATACACCAGAAACAACCCAGCTTCAGCAGATTTACACAAGTCTAAAATGATCCAATATCAATCCGAATCACACCCGCCCCCGGGACCCCATCCGAATATGCCAACAAGTTCCAAAATATGTAACGGACCTATTTGAGGCCAAAAACCACATCAAACAACAAGAATTCTATGGATCGCAACCCAATTCAAGCCTATGAACTATGAACTTCCAAATTCTGATGCCGATTCATACCAAAACAACTCTTATTGACACCAAATTTTGCACAAAAATTATAATTGACATTATGGACCTATTCCAACTTCCGGAATCAGAATCCGACTCAAATATCCAAAAAATCCATTCTCGGTCAAACTTCCAAATATCTTTCAACTTTCCAACTTTTGCCAATTTACACCAAAACGACCTACGTACCTCCAAATCAATATCCGGACACGCTCCTAAGACCAAAACAGCATACGGAGCTATCGAAACCATCAAAACCTCATTCCGGAGTCATATTCACACAAATCAAACTACGGTCAACTCTAACAACTTAAACCTCCAACTTAGGGACTATGTGTCCCATTACCCTTTGAAACTCACCTAAAACCAAAACCAACCACCCCGGCAAGTCACGTAACCACTTAACATTAAGGGAGCATAAATTAGGGGATCGGGGCTATAATACTCAAAATGATCGGCCAGGTCGTTACATCTACCATGTTAGTTATTCATGCCTTCTATTTGTTAGCTCATGAAGATCATGATTTCCCTCTTGTTTGTTATATTTACATCTAGGCCTTCTACCATGTTAGTAAAAGTTATGTTCTTCTTTCCTAATTGTTGTCATTACTTCTATACCTTATACCTAGTCTGTTACCGTTGTTCGTTATTGCTACCTATGTATTTCTCACTTTCTCATTACTGTTATTGGCATTCTTTCACCAGATTGGTACTGTTATACGCATATTTGGTGAGGATGAGATAAATGCATGAAAGGTATTGCCGTGCTATTCGATTTGATATCTTGAGTACATTTCTCATGCTATGAAAGTTATGGGTTTACTATCGTGGTTTGTTGGTTATCGCTCTAAGGAAATGATCAATCTTGATATGGAGGAATATTAAATCGTGAATTTCTTTTAGTAATCATGTACTGCTTCCATATTCATTTCTTGTACTTTTTTCTATTATGTTGTAGTATTGTTCTATTGCTAGTCTACTACAACAGGTTATATCACTGAGTATCTTTTAACTAAAAAGCCTCGTCACTACTTCACCGAGGTTAGCCAAGATACTCATTGATTAAATGGAGTCGGTTTACTCATACTACACTTCTGCACCTTACGTGTAGATCTTGGTGCGAAGCTACGGTGGATGACGGGAGCTGACTCTAGAGATGTTCGTGCCTTCCGGATGTGGCTACCATTTGTCCCTACGTAGTTTTAGAGTCGAATTCTGTTTATGTACATTTCAAAAAGAAGTTGTATTTATTTCATATAAGTTTTTGCAATAATCCAGTCTTAGTGTCTCGTGACTTTAATACCAATCCTTGGGATATTGTATGGAATTCAGATATATCATTTGATGGTCACCTTTATTTTATTAGAATTGTATTAACTGTTAATTGGCTGACCTAATGGGTTAGGTTAGATATCATCACGATTAGTTGATTATAAGTCGTGACAAATTTGTTTTCCAGTTATAACAAGGTTTGGGACCAATTTCAGAAACTGTTCCACCAATTGTCCAAAGGATATAATTATGTACATGCAAATTTCTTTTACGTTCGACAGCTATTGTGCCCACAATATTAATGGTAATGTTTTATTCTTGGAAAATTTTTGCATACACACATAGTTGAATGTATAATCAAATTAATGCCACAATTGACCAAGACTGTCCTCTGTGTAGAAAATGAGAGCTCTTCGCATTTCCTTTATCCCAATCTCCAATGATAACTTTAGAGATTAATTGGAAAGTGTTTTTTAGGCTTATTATTATGATGAGCATTTAGAATAGTCAACAAAAATAAGCATTGTTTTTAACCGGACATTACTTATCGTGTGCTCCAATTAAGGACCCTAGTTTGACATGCTTCACAAAAGCTGCTTCTGGTTGTGAAAAACATAAGCATAAGCGTATGGTCCCTTTGCAAATAAGTGATGGCAATGCAGTTCTTGTACCAAAGGTTGAACTTAATGGGAAAGCAGGCAAGTCTCACTTTTGAAACCGAACACTAAAATGTTGGGTCACTTTTTAAATAATCAGGGCCCACGTCCTGTAAAAGTAATAGAACCTACTTTTTGACATAATTCACCAATCTATCGAATATTTTAACAGAAGGCATTCTTAGATTGTTTTAAAAGGCGGGGCGTGATGCGATACGTTTTACCTCTGACGAGTCGAGACGTAAGCCCTGAGACATGTAACGTAAGTCTCACGAATCTTTAAATTTTATTAATTTCAAGAATTTTAAGATAGTATAAAATAAAAAATAATTATAAAAAATACATTAAAATCACATAATTATAACAAATAATCTATTTAAAATATCTATAAATTATAATTCAACTATGAATAATACGAAAAGTATGGCATTATCATAATACGCAAATTAGCTGCAACGTTGTTACAACTCAAACATCAAAAGTAATGTATTCGATGCGAAATCTTATATGTATCTCTTAAGGAGTAATGAATCTTGAAAGAATTTCGATATTATACTTTAATTTTTTTTCAAAATACTTCTTTTATTTAATATGCTTTCTATTTGAAAGAGAATTTATATAAAAATATAATTTACAATTTAAATATGATTTTGTAGCATCATTTATTTTTAAGTTTCAACAAGTTAATAAAATGACACATAATTCACCATACTATACCATGATAATTAATTATTTGTAAATAGTTACTAGCTGTAAGCACGTAATTTTTGCCCCATGCTTAAAATACTCCTAAAAATACTCTAAAAATAGCTTTAATTGCCTTTATGGAAAATTAGGAATTTTTTCTATTTTTTATTTTTCTTTTCTTGGCATTTATTCGCATTTTAGCATATTTTGCAGCATTGCAAATCATGAAAATAACAAAAATATTTTATATTTTATTCTTTGCATTTTTAGATCTTAATCACATGTTAATTGCATTACTAAATACAAAATCAAAAAAAAATAATACATTAGTTATTTTGGTAACTCATAGCTTAATTAATTGTTAGATAAAGTAGTGAATAGTTTAATTTTGTAATTTAAGTTTTACATTCTATGTTAGTTAATTAGTGATAAAAAATGAAAGAGAAGAAGAAAGGAGAAGAGGTTGTTTTGAGTTTCAAACCAGACTGGGCCGACATTTGAACGGCCCAATTGCCAAATACCCGCCCCAGCCCACTCCAAAATCGATCCACAGCCCCCATAACCCAAACGACCTTGTTTGACTCCAAGAAATCCCAGTCGTTCAATATTCTCAATCCAATGGCTGGGAACTGACCAACCCATCCCCATATAACTGTCTGAATTCCCTCCCTCGCCCCGCGCCCCCCAAAGACCCTAGAGACGCCTTTCATTTCCCTCATCTCTCTCACCCTTTGTAAAGCCGCCCAAAATCGTCTTATGGCGGCGGCACCACTCCAAACACCACCAAGTCATCACCAAATAACCTTCATTCCTTCCTCTTTCAGAATCTTTTGGCCTCATCTCTCGAATCCCTCTCAATCGTTTCATATAATAGATCTAAAAATGGCCAGATTCCCTAGTTCATCCCTTCTATGTTTTTTCTCAACAATCCTGATTCGATTTGTGTTAGTTTTAATTCATTTAGGAGCCACTGATTGGGCATTTTCTGGTAATCGTTGCGAGGTAGCCCCATATTAGACTATATGAAATTCCTCCTGTCATTCTCTAATGAAATCAATAGCTACTCCAATTTTTCATTGTTTTACTTATTTTTCTATCATTTTTCAGTTTCTCAAATATGTCCTTTTCTGCTAGTTGTGTGTTTTTCATGTGTATAACATGTTTTAGATCGATTACGATTCAATGAATATTAAGTTTTTGTTTTGCCATGTTTTGGTTTATAGTTTAATACGCGATAATTAGTTTGAATTGCATAAGTAAGTTGTTTCATCAATTTTGAATTAATTAGATTTGAAGCAAGTTATTTGTCAAATGGTTTGGTTTTTGCATATCATTCTTGTTAGGATCCGTGTAATTCCTTTTGGGGTTACTATTTGTAAAAAACAAAAATTTAAAGGGGGGCTAGGGAAATAAAAAATTAAGGAATCTTAGGTAGTTATATAGGAAGCTTCTGGAAAGGGATTAAAATGCAATAAAAAAAAGGAAAATTAGGTCAATTTTGGGGTAAAAATGGGTAAATTCAGAAGTTAAGGGGTTGGAGAATAAGGGAAGAATAATATGAATAGGACAGTTGTTCATTTCTGTTAAAAAGATATTTTTTTTCTATTTTTAGGGGGCTGAAAAATTCTCCTACACCCTCTCTCATTCTCTCATATAGAACATTCTCACCTTCTATATAAGGACACACATCCCTGCACTCTTTTCTTGAAGAAAAACACATTAATCCTTGCATTTTAGAAGAAAAACACCCAGAATTTCTGCATTTTTAGATATACATAGATTTCAAAAGTTCTGATTTGTCTTCATCAACTCTTGATCTTCTAAAATTAATTTCGAACTAAAGTTGAAGTTCACTCTGGGGCTTTTTACTGTTATTTTCTGTTTACTCGCTGCTGATTCTTGAGTATTGCTGAGCTTATTCTCCATTTTAGCTTTTATTTGGCCATTCTAAGTTCCATTACTGCATTTCAAGGTACATGTTCTGATCTTAAGTCATGTAATTGATGTAAAGATATTGTATTGTCATGAAATCTCTATTATATTTAGCTTGTGTGTATGTTGTTCGTTCCCTCATGATTTGACTGCAAATTTGAGTGTAGTTTGACATAGTTGGTGTGATAAATGCCTATATACGCTGGAAACCTAAGTAATAAAACAGTCATAGAAAATCAATTCTGTTTTTTTTGTTTGTCTTTGTTTGTTAAGGTTTGAGTTTCTATTAATGGATCTGAATAATTTAGCAAGTCTATTTAGTGTTTTTCTTTATGGGTCTATGATGGTGGTTTAAATTTCATCTAAACCTACTTGTGTTGAAGGTCTTGAATGACAGATTTTAAACATCACTGAATTTGAGTCAATCATCTCCCCCTACGTTATTGTAGAAGTTGTTGGGTTGTGAAAATCGTTTTGTAATGATATGAGGATTAATTAATTACAATGTTATAGCCTTGTTTCTGGTTTTCAATTATTTTTCTTGTATCAAGTTGTAACTAAGTGAAACTTCTTCCATTGAGTAGTATATCTTGATTCATGAGTGCACTATTCAGTTAATTTAGTTCAAGCTAATGTTACTGCTTCAACTATGGAATTAAATGCAACGAGTTAGTCCAGTAATATGGTTTTTATTTATCATGTTCAGTCATTTAGTTGTGAACAAAGTGCTGAATATATCTGTATATTACTCCTAATTTTCTATGTGTTACGACAAGCCTATGATTAGTTGAATCATGAAAGCTGCCTTGGTTTAATCTCTTAAAAATATAGCTGCTGCGTTTTTCATCTGTTTAATGAAACCCCCCGAAAATATTTATTTTCTGTAGGTCCTAGATAATGGAAGTCCGCACCTTTCAGCATTTCGCGAAACGTCCACTACTCCAAATTTGAGAAGTTTATTTTTTGACTAACTTCTTTAATTCCTCCCTGTTAAAATGTTAAAACTTCACAACCTTTGATCCTTTATAAAAAAACCTCAGATCTTAGGAAAATCAATCCATTCATGAACGTCGTAAAATGCTTTAGGTGCTCTTTAAAATCTATTGTCGTGATTGTGTACACGTTCACGTGACACAGTCATGACTTGCAAAAATAAATCAAAGTATGCGTTCGTGCAACTTTGGCCGAATAATCTTAATAATTAATAAAGCGTGATTAATTGAGTACACGTACGCGTGACATGATTTTAGCGCCCCAAATAAAACGGATTTACGTACATGTGATTCGTTTAAAAAATAAATCCATAAAACGCCATAATTAAAAGCGGTAAAAGATAAACATACATAGGTTCTAAAAATGAGTAATTAAATAATTTAATAAGGCCAGGTATGATCAAAGCGACGGTGCTAAAACTACGGCACCCGGAAATGCCTAAGACCTTCTCCCGGGTTGATAGAATTCCTTACTCGGTCTTTTGTGTTTTGCAGACTTTAAACAGAGTCAATTTCCTTGATTTGGGATTTAAAATAACCGGTGACTTGGGACACCATAACAAATATTTCAAGTGGCGACTCTAATTAAATAAATAATTTCATTTCGAATAATGTCACTTTAATTGGAAAAACTCCCTATTCCTCGAAAAAAGGAGGTGTGACAGCTCTGGCGACTCTGCTGGGGATCGAACCCAGATTCTCTGGTTCAGGGTTTAGAATTCAAGCTTGTTAACGTAATATATGCTTGGCTTTCTTGATTGTTACTATTACTATGTTTGTGGGCCTAATGTGCTAATTGCCGCTCATTTACCGCTTTAATATTGTTTGAACTGTACGCCTTCCTTCTGAGTCTTCTAAAAATATGGTGCACACGTACAAGTGGCCCACATTTCTGTTAGTGGTCGTACCAAATAGAACGAGGCTGGATCAGCAACTAGGTCGGGTAGACTTTCGTGCTACCGGTATATTGCCCCCACCTCAACTCGAGCTGTCCGCTTGGGTAAGTCATGTCTAGAACATCCCCCCCCCCC
>MCJB01032215.1:18640-31331 GCA_002018475.1 Nicotiana obtusifolia | reverse complement strand
CCCCCCCCCCCACCGGTTTTTAAACCTAGAATAACATAGCCTCATATCGGATTCCTAGTAGGAACATTTATTTGCATCACATGCATTTGACTTTTGGAACTCAACACAAAGGTTGGGTCTGTCTAGGACAGGTGTACCCGAATTAAAAGACCACCCTGATGCATCCTACATGCTATTTGTGCATTTATTTATTTCGGCTTGCATGTTGATAGGCTAGAGAAAAAAAATCAAGAGAAAAACCAAGAGTGAGGCAGAAGAGAGAAATTTGCCTAGTTCTGAAAAACCCCGGTATTAAGAAAAATCCCGAAACTCTGCTGAATTTAAAAAAAAAAAAAAAAGGAGTCATTTCAAAATGAGTCAAAAAGCATATTTTTCTGTATGTCAAAATTGATCAAACTACGCAGGTCTGATTTACACCGAATGTGAGTTACGTGGGCAACCTACATAGGGCTCAGCCTCATTTTTGCAAAAATAATCAAAATAATAAATGTGTACAGTGCTTTGGTCAAATGAGTAAACCGACTCATTGCGTCACGAGCCGTTTTTGCTGGAATAGCCTTCGAACAACTCCAAAATTGTCGAAGGGCTATTCTCGCAAGAACGGACAGGTCGGTCAATAGGGCATCACTTTTTTCCATAAAGTGCCCTTTCCCCAGCCTCAAACTTTTTGAAAGTGTGAAGGGGCCATTGTTGCAAAAAATAACCACTTTTGCTTTAGGGCTAATATTTGCGTAAACAGGCACCCTCCCTTTGATTTCACCTTAGAAACTGAAAGGTTGATTTGCAAAAAAGAGTCCATTGGTTTGTCTTTTGAACTAGAGTCAACCCTAACCCAAACCATCCACAGGTACAAAATGAATGTTGTCCAGAACCCGTCATTAACGATTGTAGAACAGGCTCCATTACAGCTTCAAATGTGGTGGTATGACTTAGATAAAGATGAGCAGGATTGGGTAACAAAGCATCTGGGTGCTCTTACAGATATTATGAAAGTCAAACTCTGGGATGATCTGATTAAGGCCTTTGTAACTTTCTGGGACCCCGTTCATAATGTTTTTCGCTTCTCGGATTTTGAGCTTACTCCCACTTTGGAAGAAATAGCCGGATATTCTGAGTTCGGCTGGTACTTGAGAAAGCAGCAACTTGTATTCCCGAGGTCTTTCTCTGTGCACCAATTCTTTGATCTCCTGAGTATCAGTAAGCAAATCTGGAAAAACAATGTAGATCAAGGATGTTGTTCCTTTTACTTCCTATATTCCAGGTTTGGGCACTCAAATGGGTTTAAAATACATGAAAAAGGCCCTAAAAACAACCAAAACAAGGACACATGCAAATTCATCGTCGCTTTACTTTCATAGTGGAATTTTTGGGAATTATTTTTTCTCGAGTCTGTTCATCCTTTCATCCATGTCGAGTCTGTTTGTTGTTTTTGAGTCTGTATGTTTCCCTTTTTAGTCATCAATATCTCCGAGTCTTTCTAATGAAAAAACCAAAAAGATTTTTATTAATGAAATTTTGAAAAAAAACCCACAAAGTTTTCTTTTCTTTCATTTCGCATTTATTCTCCTCAACTGCGTAATGGTCTGATTCATGCGGCATCATGATAAAAATTCAATCCCCATCGGATGCGATCATAGCCCTAATTAATCTAAGAGAAACTCAACAAAAGAGAGAAAATTGAAAAGAAAAAAAAAAAAGAAAAAAAAAGTGCGATAAAAATGAAAGAGCGAAAAACCACAAAAAGAGAAAAAATAAAGATGTGAAAGATTCAAAAAAGGAAAAAGAAAAGAAAAGAGAATGGAAATGAAAGAAAAGAGGCATAGAGTGAAAAGGGACATTTAAGAGCCAGGATGAAACACGCAACCATTCAAACACACGGTAGTAGCGTTTAACTGTTTAGGTGCATTGCATCTCCAATGTGTGATTCCCTATCTGTTAAATTTCTCAAACTGACAAGGGTGTTGTGTGTGCTTAGCAAGGTCTTGTTTAGGTGGTTGGTTTTATCGGTAATCTGGCTTCTCACCCCTATTTTACAAGATCCAAGGGAAAGATCCCAATGGCTTCAGAAATCAATCTATGCATCATTAACACCGAGGATAGCCTTGAGCTGTCTATCTCACGACCCAAGACGGCAACTGCCGAAGAAAACAAGATGTTGCATTTTCGCATGTTGGAAATGTGGGATGCCTGGTCCAACGGTAGGGAACCGCCAAGCGCCATTCCCAGGTTCCCCGAGCTGGTCCCGAGGACAGTTGGAACCACCAACATCCCTATGACGAACCCATTTGTCCCATTTGGGTACCCTTCTACATCATTCTTCACCAGTATGCCTTCTGTGGTTTGCCTCCAGGCACCGTTCTCCGGAGCACCGTCAAAGTTGTTGTCTGCACTATCGGTCTTCACCATGGCACAGCCAACAGTGCCCAGGCCATGCTTTGAGCCTTCAACATTCACCTGCCAGGGCCCACAATTTTAGCCGGACATAACTCATGTTACTCCAGACTCATATGCTCAACAACCAAATATGAGTCCCCAATTGAACAAAAAAGGGCAGTAAGGAACCCCGAGCAGGAAGAAATGGCTCGGAAAATGAGAAACTTGGAGAAAAGCTTAAAAAACATGCAAGGCCTGAGTGGCCACAAAAGTGTTCCTATTCAGATTTGTGCATGTTTCCAAATGTTCATCTACCTGCCGGCTTCAAAATGAGAAAGTTCGAGAAGCATGATGGGCATGGAGATCTAATTGCTCATCTATAAAGATACCACAATTAGCTACGAGGGATTGGTGGGAAAGAAGAGTTGTTGATGGCCTATTTCGGAGAAAGCCTGACAGGAATCGTCTTGAAATGGTATAAGGATCAGGAAATCTCCCACCGGCACACATGGGATGATCTAGCCCGAGGTTTTGTCAGACAATTCCAGTACAATGTCGACATAGCTCCGGACAGAAACTCCCTGTCTAACTTGAAGAAGAAAGCCACGGAGAGTTTCTGTGAATATGCTATCAAATGGCGTGAGCAGACCACCAGAGTAAAATCGCCCATGGACGATAAAAAAAATGGTTACAGTCTTCTTGCAGGCCCAAGAGGCTGATTATTTTCAGAATATGATGTCCGCAATGGGCAAACCGTTTGTTGAGGCAATCAAAATCGGAGAAATGGTAGAGAGCGGTTGAAAAACTGGCTGAATATTGAGTCAAGCTACCTTGAAAGCCACCTCCCAAGCCATCCAGAACGGTCCATGATACAGAAGATTGTTGGACCCTCAAAAGGGCAGTTGAAAGCTTGATAGAAGAAAAAACATTTGTGCTAAGGGACGAAAAGATCCCTAATGTGACTGACAATCTATTACCGGCTCACAATAATGGGCCGGTCATTGGAATGATTTGTGATGACGAGGAGTTTGATCTAGCATTGAAAGCCATCATTGCCATCGCCGATTTAGAGGCCAGGCCCAAAGAGGCGGTGAAACAGGCCAAAACCGAGAAGAAAGTCACTTCGGTTCCTCGAGCTGTTGAAACAAAGACTGGGGCAGCACCTGCTAAGAACGAGATTCTCTATGTTCCTAGGGGCCCGGGAAAAGAACAGTTCATCGTGAACACTCCCAAGAAATTCGAGGAGAGGAAGGTTGCTGAATGTGCCAAGATTGTGTGTGCCAAAAGGGACTTACGTGGCGCATGGGCTAGTAATTTCACCAAGGCTGACTGAGCCCATGGTTATTAGCCACGCACCATAGAGTCCTATGAAAGATCCCGCTGCAGTCCCTTGGAACTACAACAGAACCATGGTTACCTACAAGGGGAAAGAGTCATGAGAAAGGTGAATGAAACGAATCAACCTGGGAAGTACCATAGCCCAAAAGAGCTAAAGAAGTACAAACTGAACAGGGACAAACGGTTGCCATCCAAGAAGCCTGTCAGCAATGAGGAAGCAGAAGAGTTCTTCAGAAAGATGAAAACTTCATAATATGCAATAGTTGACCAACTCCAAAAGACTCCTTCCCAGGTTTCACTCTTATCTCTGCTGCTGAGTTCGGATGAACACCAGAAGGTGCTCCTGAAAATAATAAATGAAGCTTATGTCCCTATTGATACTTCCGGTGAACAGTTGGAGAGAATGGCAGAAAGATTCCTTGAGGTCAATCGGATTTCCTTCAGCCGCGATGATTTGTCCCTAGAGGGAGCCGCCCACAACAAATCCCTCCACTTGACTGTCAAATGTAAGGGCTATTATGTGAAGAGAGTGATGCTAGATGGTGGTTTCGGGGTCGATATTTTCCGTCTCTAAACACTCCAGAGAATGGAGATTGGAACGGAAAGAATCCGAGCTAACAACGTCTGTGTGCGGGCCTTCGATGTGGTCAAGAGAGAAACAATAGGAGAAAATGACTTGATTTTAACTATTGGCCCCGTGGACTTCAAGGTGACTTTCTAGGTTTTGGACATGGACATCTCATAAAATTTCCTCTTGGGAAGATCATGGATTCATGCTGCAGGAGCTGTTCCCTCCACTCTCCAACAAATGGTCAAATTTAAATATAATAATCAAGAAATTGTTGTCCATGGAGAGGATGAGCAGTTCCATCTACAGGGACCCTTCAGTCCCGTGTCTTGAAGCTAGGGAAGGCAACGAACATATTGTATACCAAGCTTTCGAAATTGTGGTCGCCGACCAATGTGAAGAAGGGGCCCCATTACCTCAATCTTGCTTGTCTAATGCTTCATTCATGGACGCCACTCAGATAATTACACATGGGTACAAGCCAGGAAAGGGGCTCGGGGTGTCTTTGCAGGGCATCTCTAAGCCAATTACTTCAACCGCCAATGAGAAGTTTTTCGGTGTGGGTTTCTGAGCTACAGAGGCCGAAAAAAAAATGGGCTGATAAGCGCAAAGAAAAAGGATGGGTCGTGTCCTAGCCCATTCCATGTCTCGCTTAATCATTTTTCCAACCAAAGTATGTGGAAGAAGAAGAAGAAGAAGAAGAGGCCTTCACGGCCGAAGAAACTGATGATATTTGTGAATCCTTGAAACAACTACTATATGAGTCTCACATGGTCCAACCGGGGGAAGGCACGAGCAATGCCGAGGTGCAGCACATGGGATCGGATGCCAAACTCTAGAATTGGAAAGCTACCACATTCCCTATCAGACCGTACTCTCGGTAGTCCAGTCTTGCTATCCCTTATACATTACGAGTTATTTCAGGGTGTAACTCGAATGTTTTTACTTTATTGTCTTTTGATGTTGATGTAAACCCTCATATCTTCAATTCAATAAAATGGAATCAATATTTCATTCATCTATATATGTCTCTTTCCTTTTGTTATGATTTTGCTATTTTCTTATCTTTTCGTTTTCAGTTCTAATAATGCGGACTTAAATAACATGACATGCTAGCGGACTTCATGCCCAGATCCTAAAATGCTGTCGAACTGTGAAACAATGAATCAAGAACCAGAATATGATGAAGATAAAGCTTTTAGGGAAACAAATAGAGAATTGAAATAATTTGAGAATAAGCCTAAGCCAAACTTAAATAAAACCAAGCCAGTTAACTTGGGCAGCTCAGAAGAGATCCGAGAAACCATCATAAGCATTCACGCTGATGAAAGAATTAGAGATGCATTGATCCAACTTTTATTTGAATTCAAAGACGTGTTTGCATGGTCCTATGATGATATATCAGCGCTGAGCGTTGATTTGCTGGTACATAAGTTTCCTATCTATCCTGGTTATCCACCCGTTCAACAGAAGCAAAGAAAGTTTAAAACGGACATCAGTGAAAAAATCAAGGAAGAAGTCACCAAACAATTGAAAGCTGGTGTGATCCGAGTGGTCCGATACACCACGTGGTTGGCTAATGTGGTTCCAGTGCCGATGAAAGATGGGAAAACCCGAGTGTGTGTTGATTACTGGGATTTGAACAAAGCTAGTCCCAAGGACAACTTTCCACTACCGAATAATCACATCCTTGTTAACAACTGTCTAAACATGAGATACAGTCTTTCGTGGATTGTTATGCTAGGTATCACCAGGTTCTGATGGATGAAGAAGATGCAGAAAAGACGACTTTCACCACACCTTGGGGCACTTACTATTATAGTGTCATGCCATTTGGTTTGAAAAACGCCGGGGCAACCTACATGAGAGTTATGACTGCCATCTTCCATGACATGTTGCACCAGGAAATTGAGGTGTATGTGGATGATGTGATCATTAAATCCAGAACGCAAGAAGGCCATGTGTGAGATCTGAGGAAATTCTTTGAGTGTCTGCGCAGGTATGACTTGAAATTGAACCCAGCTAAATGTGAATTTGCAGTTTCTCTGGAAAGCTTCTGGGGTTTATAGTCAGTCAGAGGGGTATCGAGTTAGGTCCAACAAAGATAAAGTCTATTCGGGATTTTCCACCTCTGAAGAGCTAGAAAGAGATCATGAGTCTGCTAGGGAGATTGAATTATATCAGCAGATTCATCGCTTAGCTCACTATCACTTGTGAGCCCATATTCAAACTTTTAAAGAAAGACGCAGCGATCAAATGGACAGATGAGTGTCAAGAAGCTTTTGATAAAATCAAAGAATATCTGTCAAACCCGCCAGGTCTGGTTCCACCTGAGCCAGGAAGACCTTTGTTCTTGTACCTAACAGTCCTGGGAAATTCTTTTGGCTGTGTCCTAGGGCAACACGATGTGACCGGGAAGAGAGAGCAAGCCATATATTACCTGAGCTAGAAATTCACCAGTTATGAAGCCAAATACACTTTGTTAGAAGGAACTTTTTACGCCCTAACTTGGGTTGCCCAGAAGCTCAGACAATCTACTCGCTTACACCACATATCTCATAACCAGGATGGATCCTTTGAAATATATATTTCAGAAGCTGATGCCTACGAGAAGGTTGGAAAAATGGCAAATCCTACTCACATGACATTGTCTATGTCACTTGCACGGCAATGAAAGCCCAAGCCTTGGTGGATCATCTAGCTGAGAACCCGGTCGATGATGAATACCAACCCCTAAGCACTTATTTTCCAAATGAGGAAGTGAACTCAACTAAAGTAATTCCAAAGGATACCAATGCTTGGAAAATGCTTTTTGATAGAGCTCTAAATGCAAAAGGTGTCGGGATCGGAGCAATTCTGATTTCAGTCACAGGGCAGCATTATCAGGCAACAGCCCGGCTTCGGTTATTTTGTACAAGCAACACTGCCAAGTAGGAAGGCTGCATCATGAGCATGAACATGGCAGTTAATCTGGATGTAGAGGAATTGTTAATCATGGGAGATTCTCATTTAATCATTCAGCTAGCCCAAGGCAAATGGGAAACTCGAGACCTCAAACTCATCCCATACAGGCAAAATGTGGAAGATCTTAGCAAACGATTCAAGTCCGTCGAGTTCAGGTATATCCCTCGATTCCACAATGAGCTAGCGGATGTACTAGCTACTTTGGCCTCAATGTTGCCATACCCAGGTAATTTTCATATTGACCCGCTGGAAATCCAAGTCCGAGAAAGGCATGGTCATTGTAATAAAATTGAAATGGAGCCAGATGTTCAGCCATGGTACCATGATATCAAAAGGTTTTTGAAAATAAAAGAACATCCCAAGCAGGCCAGTGGAGATCAAAAGAGAACTATTAGAAGGCTTGCAAGCAGTTTCTTTTTGAGTGGCGAGGTCCTATACAAAAGAACTCCATATCTGAATTTGTTGAGGTGCGTAGATTCCGAGAAGCTGAAAAGATCGTGAATGGAGAGCATTCTGGAGTATGTGGGCCTCAAATGAATGGGTATGTCCTTGCAAAGAAAATCCTCGAGCTAGGTTATTGCTAGATGACCATGGAAAAGGATTGTTTTAGTTTCGTTCGAAAATGCCATCCGTGCCAGATACAAGGTGACCTGATTCATGCTCCGCCTTCGGAGCTACATCCTATGTCAGCGCCTTAGCTGTTCGTTGCTTGGGGCATGGATGTTATTGGGCCAATCGAGTCGAAAGCTTCAAATAGGCACAGATTTATCTTGGTTGCCATTGATTATTTCACAAAGTGGGTTGAAGCAGTCACTTTCAAATTCGTCACCAAGAAAGCAGTGGTAGACTTTGTGCATTCCAACATTATTTGTCGTTTCGGTATTCCTAAAATTATCACTACAGACAATACTACAAATTTAAACAGCCACTTGATGAGGGAGGTACACGAATAGTTTAAAATTACGCATAGTAATTCTACCCCTTTATCAGCCCAAAGCTAATGGCGCCGTTGAAGCTGCAAACAAGAACATCAAGAAGATCCTCAGGAAAATGATTCGGGGCTCAAGAAAATGGCATGAAAAGCTGTCTTTTGCACTATTGGGATATCGCACAACCGTGTGCAACTTGGCCACACCCTATTTATTGGTTTACGGCACTGAAGCCGTAATACCCGCAAAAGTCGAGATTCCCTCTCTTCGGATAATCGTTAAAGCCGAGATCGAGAATGATGAATGGGTCAAAACCCAGTTGGACCAGTTGATTATGATTGATGAAAAGTGGATGGCCGTAGTTTGCCACGAGTAGTTGTACCAACAAATAATGGCTCGTGCCTACAACAAGAAAGTGCGGCCCAGAAAATTCGAAGTGGGAAAACTCGTTTTGAGACATATTCTCCCGCATCATGAAGAAGCCAAAGGAAAATTTGCTCCAAATTGGAAAGGTCCGTACATTATAAGAAGAGTGTTGCCAAAGGGAGCACTGTAATTGGGAGGCGTCAAAGGAAATGACCCCGAGACAGTTGTCAATGCAGATGCGGTCAAAAGGTATTATCTTTGACACCTTTTCACAGCTGTAACATGCTTCGATTGGGATGACGAAAGCTTTCTTTCTTGCTAATTAAACACTGCTAACCCTTTGCAAACCCTTTTAAGCCGTTACCTTTCTTTGATTACCCTCTTTGGAACCTGAAGATGTTATTAAAAAAAAAGAGAAAGAAGAACAAAAAGAAAACAAAACAAAAATCCAAACAAGTTCATGTTCATTGAACTACGTTCGACTTGATTCCGAAAGGATACGTAGGCAGCCTCTCTATGGGGTTCAGTCACACCAAAATAAAAATTTACATTCCCCTAAAAGTTGAAACTAGGGCAGATGTTACAGTGGTTTTGCTTGAAAGGTTCCAAAGTTGTAATTCAATCCAAATCCTTTTTACCCAAATCCGTTTCAAGTTCTTCCGATCAATCAACAAGAATATTCAAAGAATTGGAGAATACAGTCACTTGGATCTGATGCAACCAAAATGAGAGAGTCTTATTGGTGAAAATCCTCATGGGAACCATAAGGTGATGACGAGCAGAGAAAATGAAAATGAGAGAGTCTTGTTAGTGAAAACCTGCAAAGGGCATTATAAGGCGATGGTGAGAAGAGAAATGAGAGAGGTCAGCTGGTGAAAACCCGCAAAGGGCACTACTGATCTAAAAGAGGATCTTCACTGCCATTGGCATCCACACAGTCCTAGGCAAGGTTTCTCGGTTTCGAGGCAAAAGTTGTGATGAATTCTAAGAGTCGGACGGTTTACACAGATCAGGCATCCAGTCTAAAAGGCATTTCATGTTCATTGAAGTCCGCATGTACTCCAGATAAGTCCTTCTTTCCTTTCCCAAAAAAGGTTACCTCTTGTCTAAATTCTTTCTTCATTCTACTATTTGTTTTTCTTTGTATCCTTTTCAGTATAAATTTGCTCTAAAACTGAGGCAAAGAAGAGAAGGCAAGATCAATTTACAGGGCTCTCGTTCAGCACAAGCTGATATATTCAAGAGGCACCCAGCCTCGGCAAAGGCATCAAGTCGACCCTGACTGCCTCTGGTAGCTGATGTTTCGAAATCAAGAACTCTTGGAAGGAGGAAATCAAATTGAAGTGCCTTTAAGGGCAAAATGAAGTTGAAAAGGTTGTCCCAAGTGGCTAACCGTCTTGTAAAGGTTTGAAAGCCAAGGGTTCCCGAATACTCCGAAGCTAAGTTAGAAGTCAGAAGTGAAAGACCTACAAAGGCAAAAATAAAGTTGAAAAAGGTTAAGTCCCACACGATCAACTGTCATGGAAAAGTCTTGGGAAAAGCCAAGAGTTCTCCGGGGCCAGAAGTGCAATCGGCATTCAGAAAATAATCAGTTGCAAGAGAAATTATCATCAAAGAAGCCGGCCAAGATCAAGTGATTGAAACACATAAGGCCGCAAATCCAACCACCGTTTCAAATTAATAATTGTGCTTTGTTTGAAAAATAGGAAATAGGTGCAATCCAAAAGCAACTTTGCAAGAAGCGGGTGCAACCAAAAAGAAACTGCGCAAAGGCTAGAAACAGCTTTGCATCAACTACTCCAAAAAGGAAGTTTTCTCCAAATTCTTTCTCGTATTTTTACTCGTTCTCTAATAGAAATAAAAAAATAAAAAAAAGAAGGAAAAAGAAAGAAAAAGAAAAAAAGTTCAAAATTATAGTAGCATAGGGTCTCCACTCCCTAGCTGCGTTTTTCCAACATAGGGTCTCCATTCCCTAGTTGATTTTATTTTAAACATAGGGTCTCCACTCCCTAGTCGCTTTTTCAACATAGGGGTCTCCACTCCCTAGTTGATTTTATTTTATACATAAGGTCTCTACTCCCTAGTCGCTTTTCCAACATAGGGTTTCCACTCCCTAGTTGATTTTATTTTAGACATAAGGTCTCCACTCCCTAGTTGATGATATTTTAGGACCTCCACTCCTTAGTTGATTTTATTTTAGACATAGGTTATCCACTCCCTAGTCGCTTTTCCAACAAAGGTCTCCACTCCCTAGTGATTTTTAAACATAGGGTCTCCACTCCCTAGTCGTTTTTCCAACATAGGGTCTCCACTCCTTAGTTGATTTTTAGACATAGGATCTCTATTCCCTAGTCGCTTTTCCAACATAGGGTCCCCACTCCCTAGTTGATTTTATTTTAGACATAGTGTCTCCATTCCCTAGTCGTTTTTCCAACATAGGTTCTCCATTCCCTAGTTGATTTTATTTTAGACATAGGGTCTCCACTCCTTAGTCGATTTTCCAACATAGGATCTCCACTTCCTAGTTGATTTTATTTTAGACATAGGGTCTCTACTCCCTAGTCACTCTTCCAGCATAGGGTCTCCACTCCCTAGTTGATTTTATTTTAGACATAGGGTCTCCACTCCTTAGTCTCCTTTTCTAACATAGGGTCTCCACTCCCTAGTTGACGTTATTTTAGACATAGGGTCTCCACTCCCTAGTCTCCTTTTCCAACATAGGGTTTTCACTTCCTCGTTGAAGCACCATTTGGCAATCAGGGTACACCATACCCAAAGAATCATGTTTTCTCAGGGTACACCAATCTCGATCTTTTATTACTTTCAATAATCAAGTAGTATAGAATTTTTTTACAAATAACTCAGGAAATTTTCCTAGTAAAAACTGGGGCAGAAAAATTTTGTTAGTTTGTTTATTTTGGTGTTTGAGCAGGTTTTACCTCGAGGCACAGGGTTCGAGATGACCAAAAGAAGGAGTCTCAATCTAAAATAAAGAAAAGAAAAGAAAAGAAGTGAATCCAAAATGCAAAAGCGGAAGAAAGGATGTGTACTGCTCAAGACATGACCGAAGTCACAAGCATTGCATTTCCCATTTTGATTAGGAAAAGCCGTAGAAGAATGAACTAACACATGCAGTTAGCAAGCATCAAGGTTCAGATCAGAGTCTGCGTGAAAAATCAGCCAAGACTCAAGATCAAGCTTCAAAAGACTTATAGATAGGAATCCTTTAAGTCGTAGCTGATAGGCTTGTTTAGTTTCTTTTCTCAATTTGATTTTGGTGTAATAAGGAGTTCAGCAAGCAGTAACAGCAGCAACAACAGTGAAATCACACCTTTTCGGTAGTCCTAGCTACCAAAACTTCCAGAACTACACTAACCTGATTCCATTATAGCTAAGAATATGTAGGCAACCTTGGAAGCAAGGTTCAGTCAAAACTTTTCAAAATGCTTCCCATGGAGTGTCAAATGGACAAAAATTGCTCATAATTGCTCACTTTATCTTTGCCCGAAAACTCATCATGTTCTCGAGCAAAGAGGGGCATCTGTGAGCACGTAATTTTTACCCCATGCCTAAAGTACTCCTAAAAATACTTTAAAAATAGTTTTAATTGCCTTTATCAAATTTTAGGAATTTATTTTATTTTTTATTTTTGTTTTCCTGGCATCTATTCACATTTTAGCATATTTGGCAGCATTGCAAATCATGAAAACAACAAAAATATTTTATATTTTTATTCTTTGCATTTTTAGATCCTTATCACATGTTAATTGCATTACCAAATACAAAATCACAACCAAAAAAAATAATACATTAGTTATTTTTGTAATTCATAGCTTAACTAATTATTAGATAAAGTAGTGAATAGTTTAATTTTGTAATTTAAGTTTTACATATTATGTTAGTTAATTAGTGGTTAAAAATGAAAGAGAAGAAGAAAGGAGAAGGGGTTGTTTTGAGTTTCAAACCAGACTAGGCCAACATTTGAACGGCCCAATTGCCAAATACCCGCCCCAGCCCACTCCAAAATCGATCCACAGCCCCCATAACCCAAACGACCTCGTTTTGACTCCAAGCAATCCCAGCCGTTCAATCTCCTCAATCCAACGGCTGGGAATTGACCACCCCATCCCCATATAACTGTCTGAATCCCCCC
>MCJB01032215.1:0-18597 GCA_002018475.1 Nicotiana obtusifolia | reverse complement strand
CCAAAAAAAACCCTATAGACGCCTCTTATTTCCCTCATCTCTCTCACCCTTTATAAAGTCGCCGCCAAAAATCACCTTATGCCGGCGACACCACTCCAAACACCACCAAATCATCACCAAATAACCTTCATTCCTTCCTCTTTCCGAATCTTTTAGCCTCATCTCTCGAATCCCTCTCAATCGTTTCATATAGCAGATCTAAAAATGGCCAGAAACCCTAGTACATCCCCTCTATGTTTTCCTTAACAATCCTGATTCGATTTGGTTCAAACTCACGTAAATCGATTGTTCTTGATAATTTATGTTAGTTTTAATTCATTTCTGAGCCGATGATTGGGCATTTTCTGTTAATCATTGTGAGGTAGCCCTGAATTAGACTATATAGAATTCCTCCTATCGTTCTCTTGTGAAATCAATAGATACTCCAATTTTTCATTGTTTTACTTATTTTACTGTCATTTTTCAGTTTCTCAAATATGTGCTTTCTGCTAGTTGTGTGTTTTTCATGTGTATAACATGCTTTAGATCGATTAGGATTCGATGAACATTAAGTTTGTGTTTTTGCATGTGTTGGTTAATAGTTTAATTACGCGATAATAAGTTTGAATTGCATAAGTAAGTTGTTTAATCAATTTTGAATTAATTAGATATTGAAGCAAGTTATTTGTCAAATGTTTTGGTTTTTGCATATCATTCTTGTTATGATCAGTGTGATTCCTTTTGGGGTGGCTATTTGTAAAAAACAAAAATTTAAAGGGGGCTAGGGAAATAGAAAATTAAGGAATCTTAGATAGTTATGTAGGAAGCTTCTGGAAAGGGATTAAAATACAATAAGACAAGGGAAATTTGGTCAAATTTTGGATAAAAATGGGTAAATTCAGAAGTTACGAGGTTGGAGAATAAGGAAAGAATAATCTGAGTAGGACAGCTGTCTATTTATATTAAAAAGATGTTTTTTTCCTATTTTTAGGGGGCTGACAGATTCTCGTACACCCTCTCTTATTCTCTCATATAGAACACCCTCACCTTCTATATAAGGACACACATCCCTTCATTTTTTCCTTGAAGAAAAACACATTAATCCATACATTTTGGAAGAAAAACACCCAGAATTTCTGTATTTTTAGATATACATAGATTTCAGAAGTTCTGATTTGTCTTCATCAACTCTTGATCTTCTCAAGTTAATTTCGAACTAAAGTTGAAGTTCACTCTGGGGCTTTCTATTGTTGTTTTCTGTTTACTCGCTGCTAATTCTTGAGTATTGCTAAGCTTATTCTCCATTTTAGCTTTTATTTGGCTATTCTAAGTTCCATTAATGCATTTCAAGGTACATGTTCCGATCTTAAGTCATGTAATTGATGTAAAGATGTTGTATCATTATGAAATCTCTATTACCTTTAGCTTGTGTGTATGTTGTTTGTTCCTTCATGATTCAACTGCAAATTTGAGTGTAGTTTGACATATTTGGTGTGATAAATACCTTTACATGCTGGAAACCTAAGAAGTAAAACAGTCATGGAAAATCAATTCTGTTTTTTTTTTGTTTGTTTGTTAAGGTTTGAGTTGCTATTAATTGATTTGAATAATTTAGAAAGTCTATTTAGTGTTTTTCTTTATGAGTCTATGATAGTGGTTTGAATTTCATCTAAACCTACTTATGTTGAAGGTCTTGAATGACAGATTTTAAACATCACTGAATTTAAGTCAATCATCTTCCCCCTACGTTATTGTAGAAGCTGCCGGGTTGTGAAAATCATTTTGTAATGATATGAGGATTACTTAATCACAATATTATAGCTTTGTTTCTGGTTTTCAGTAATTTTTCTTGTATCAATTTGTAACTAAATGAAACTTCTTTCATTGAGTAGTATATCTTGATTCATGAGTGCACTATTCAGTTAATTTAGTTCAAGCAAATGTTACTGCTTCAAATATGGAATTAAATGTAACGAGTTAGTCCAGTAATATAATTTTTATATCTCAATGTTTAGAACTATATATAAATCGCCGTTAATTATTGCTACTTAATTGTTAGTTTTCAAACTTGTTCTTGGTATGTATATGGTAAGAATTGGCAAATATTTATCATGTTTAGTCATTTAGTTGTGAACAAAGTGCAGAATATATCTGTATATTACACCTAATTTCTATGGGTTACGACAAGCCTAAGATTATTTGAATCATGAAAGCTGCCTTGGTTTAATCTCTTAAAAATATAGCTGCTGTGTTTTTCTTCTGTTTAATGAAACCCCCCGAAAATATTCATTTTCAGTAGGTCCTAGATAATGGAAGTCCGCACCTTTCAGCATTCCACGAAACGTCCACTACTCCAAATTTGAGAAGTTTATTTTTAGACTAACTTCTTTAATTCCTCCCTGTTAAAATGTTAAAACTTCACAACCTTTGATCCTTTACCAAAAAACTTCAGATCTTAGGAAAATCAATCCATTCATGAACGTCATAGAATGCTTTAGGTGCTCTTTAAAATCTATTGTCGTGATTGTGTACACGTTCACGTGACACAGTCATGACTTGCAAAAATAAATCAAAGTATGCGTTCGTGCAACTTTGGCCGAATAATCTTAATAATTAATAAAGCGTGGTTAATCGTGTACACGTACGCGTGACATGATTTTAGTGCCCCAAATAAAACGGATTTACGCACATGTGATTCGTTTTAAAGATAAATCCATAAAACGCCATAATTAAAAGCGGTAAAAAGATAAACGTACATAGGTTCTAAAATGAGTAATTAAACAATTTAATTAGGCCAGGTATGATCAAAGCGAAACCACGAAACTCGGGAATGCCTAACACCTTCTCCGGGTTAACAGAATTCCGGTCTTCTGTGTTTCGCAGACTTTAAACATAGTCAATTTTCTCGATTTAGTATTTAAAATAAACCGGTGACTTGGGAGCCATACAAATATTCCAAGTGGCACTTCTAATCAAATAAATAATCTCATTTCGAATAATGTCACTTTAATTAGAAAAATTTCCTATTCATCAAAAAAAGGAGGTGTGACGCTAGCTAATACTGATCTATTAAATTAATAAGTATTGACTATTACATAATAAATATATAACAAAAGTTAATAAATAAATACTTTTTAAATGAAAGATTTATTTAAAATTTACTATTATAGCGGTCTTAATGGATAACGTGCAATAAATTTTATTTCAATTATGACATAAAATACTCTCAACTTAATGATTTATGATTAAGAAAAAAGTAATTTTGAATAGACAACGATTTATTAAAAAAATTTGAGGATATACAAGGTTAGTTACACACAATTGCATAAAGTTCTATTAGGCGAGCCCAGTACGCCGAGCGTTTGGCGTGCCGGGGGCGTAAGCACCGACGGACAAGCCATAAGTCTCACGGAACTAAGCCCCACACATGAGCCCAGGAGCGTTTTACGAGTGCTCCGCCACAGGACGAGCTTCGAGCGAGTTCTATTTCTGCTTTTTAAAATAGAAATTCTTGGTTTGGTTGTAACCTAGATCGAGGCCGTTGAGACTTTAGAACGGAAAAAGAGAAATATGATGTTGGGTTAAAATGGCTCAATGATATTTTTAATATGGTGTGATATTGTCCGTTTTGGATCAAGCTTGCATGATTTTTTTCAAAATATTTTACATCATTAAGAGATTCTTACATCTTATACTTACACTTTTAATTTTTCAATTACCAATATAAAACTTTGTTTGCATGCCGAACATATGATCAACATAAAAATCAATTCTTTCTATAAATTGTAAAAAGGTTAGATCTAGTAATCACTCAGTAATGGGCTCCAGTCTCTCTCGTGTAACATTGAAATGACGGATGTAGATGTTAGTCATGTCATTATGGTTTCTTGACTTGGTCAAAGTAGTTTATTAGATAAAAACAATATGTAATGATTATGGATTTAACAAAATTTTACACTACCAATGTTTTTTTAATCTAGTCTAACATGTAACCTGTCCAATTTTTTAGCTTATTAATCAATTTTTGTTGTTGTCGGTTTAACTATAATTGTAAGGAGTGAGGTAACTTAGTCTTCTTTCCACCCATATGTTTCCTTTGTTTGTGCCACTAGTGATAACTCCCTATGGCTATTCAATTTCAAATTCATAGTTTTTCATTACACAAAGGCGAAAAAGAAGGAAACACTTTCATCGGAAACGAAGTTTCGTTACGAATGATTACCATATTATCTTCTAACTAATCTGATTGTAAAGAAAAATATTACTATCATTATTAGTATATATAAGTTAAACTTAAATATTTTTATGTCCATATATTAGTAAATAGAGAAAAGCCTTCTTTTTTCTATAGTACTTGTCAAATGCTTCTTATAATAAACCAAAAAAAACAAAGATTGGAAAAATGCACCACATATTACCCACATGACAGCCCTGTCACTTACTTCAAAATCATTTCGTTTTAGTTGACCGAATTACTGCTTTTAGATGTAAAAAGTCAAGTTTTAGTATCTTCCATTATTTTCTTTTTAGGACACTTCTTGTTGCTCGTTTCTTCGCTCTTGACTTTTCGTTTATTTTGTTATTCATTTGTATTTTTATTTTCTGGTGGGTGATGATGGCTGTTGAAGTAGTTAGATTCTGTAAAAAGGATTTAAAAAAGAGAAAAATCAACATTGCTTGATTAGGTTTTCAACTTTAGGAGGGAATTGTCTTGTAGTAGTAATTTTTATGGTAAATAATTAGTCTTTTCGAGTAGTTCTCCTTTTGTAAAAGCAGGAACAAACTATTGCAGAAACAATACAATGTTGTCTGAAAATACATTAAATTTCCTTGTAACGTTACAAGATACTCCCTAGCGCGATACTTAAAATTCAAAAATGAATTAAGTTATAAAGTAATTATATTTTACATCATAGATACTTTTTAACTCATTATAGTAGGTAGGTTATCAATTAATATTTATCATAAATATTTACATTTAATTATCTTAAAAAGTTACTTTGCAACTATTATTGTATAAAATTTAAACTCACCAGAAAATAGCAAATGAGAAAAGCGAATAGAACAATAAAATGAATGGGATTTATAGGTTGCCTAAAAGGGTGAATCGTACTTGTCAGTCACAAGCACTGTCCTCATCGGATTCTATAGAGAAAGACTCGGATTTTTTGCGTAACTAGGAACAGATTAGAAGGTCACGTTGTAACTACTTATGCAAACATGACATTAAAATATGCAAAACACGAAGAGACACAAAAAAAGAGTGATAGGTTAATGTGAAGAAGCCAAGCAACTTTAAAGTTTTGATGGCTTCGAAATGCCTTTGAAGAACGTTCCTTTTTTCTTTTCTTTCTTTAATGGCTACTTCAAGCTTAAATTGCCCATCTCGTACGTTTTCTCTGTTCATATATATGTATTATATAGTATGGAGAATCATGTTGTAATGTGTATACGGACGAAACCGAGCTCATCTATTGCATGACGGATCGGAACTGAAAGGTAATGGATTGAAGATCGACCTCAGGTTCCGTCGAACCTAGGTACGAGATTAGAACATGCACCTTCAAAGATTATCGAGTCCATGACCCCGGAACTGGCTCCGACTCCGACTCCGACTCTGAATTAGCTCGAGAGAACGTCATCAAACCAAAATAACGGAAGGCCGAAATATTCATAACCTGTCGCGCATCACGACGGGAATCTCGGCACGTATCAATGAAACCCCTTAATTAGCAAAAATCATGAAATTTTTTACCTTATATAGAGTTGTACCTAAAGTAGGACTCCCTTACTATATAAAGGGGGTTTTATTATTTGTAAAGGACTTGGTAACACGCATCCCAAAAGTATTATAATACTATTTTCTTTCTACAAGCTACTGCTCTTCTGTATTTGACATTATTAGGATCATATTCAGTTCGAGTGAGGTCTATTTCTCAAGGCTATAACTGTTCAAGTCACACGGTTTGAATTTACTTTATTATTGTTTGCGTTACTTATAGTTCAATCTACACTGTGTGTCAAATTAATCTATGTATCCTTAAAATCACTTATAAATTCAATTGTTATTTGATTTCGTGGGTAAACATAATGTTCTATCAGTCCTTTTATTTTTGCCTTTTTAATAAAGCAAAAGGATTCTCTACCCATGCATGGATCCAAGAGAAAGCTTAAAAGAGACCAAACCGCCTTCTACGGTGTAATGGTCGTATAGTCTATGTTTTTTGTGTTAATTTTAGTTTTAAATAAAAGGCTATATGAGAAAAATAAGGGGTTTGGCAGAAGCCCGTCGGAGGGAAAGCGTGCACGCTTGGAATGATGGTGTTAAAAGATCTTGTAAATTATTTTCAATTAGTTTATTTAATTGATATATGGCTCCCGAAATTCAAAAATATTAATGGGACACCAATTATTTTGACCAATAGAAGACATCTTGCGAGTTTTAAAAGTTTTAGACGCCTACATTAGGGTTAGATGTGCTAACACTCCCCTTTATCAATTAAAATATTATCTTAGTATTTCTCTTTACAAAGACTAAGAGTCCGTGTGGACATAAGAATTTTTTTATTTTTTTTCGAATTCTTTTTACTCTTTTTTTGGAAATTAATATTTGACCATAAAGAGTTTGTTTCTTTTTTTTCTTTTTTTTTAAATTTCCTCTTGATGGGACACGTCCAAGTCATTTCTTGCTCACAAGAGATGAAGCATACCGAGAGGAGGAAATAAAAAATATTGGTCTTGTAGTTTCATGACTCCCTTTTGTCATAAAAGAAATTTAAAAATGTTGATCTTGTAGTTTTTGCTATATAGATACTCCATTTATACATTCACTAAAACTTGATGGTTTTATTTAGAATTACAGCCACTACTGCAAGTATTAATGCACACTGTCAATATCACATTTCTTGAAGTGCAATTTTTTTTTAGACTCTATATAAATACAGAATACTTTGTACTCGGGTTACCTCATCAAAAATCTCGTGTGGCTCAAAGGAAATTATTACTCATTGTTCTTTCTGTTATTTTGTTTAACAAACTCCTTGTTAGCTTCTTTTTCATTGTGTGGGAGAAAAGGGATTTTGAAACATAGGGGAGCTAGAATTCAAATTTTAAAAGTTCTAAATTTTATAATAGTGGTATCATGTATTAGTAACTTGATTTGATTTTTATATATATTTAGTAAAATTTTAATACAAATATAAATTTGCACTAAAGCCAAGGACGGAGATAGAATGATGGCTAGGCGTTCGTCCGAACTCAATAGCTTTTGCTTAGATCATAAATTTATATTAGAAACTTATTAAATACGTATAAATATTTAATTTAAAACCAGTAATGCAATTAAACTATAAAAATTTTAAAATTCATAAATTTTAAATTCTAAATCCGCGTATTAAAATTACTGAATTCACTCCTCCCTTTGCCCCTGGTTGGGAGAGGGGAGGTAGAGAAGGGATTTAGAGACACATGATGAGTGCGTAATTCACGCCATTCCCCTATTCAGAGATAACACCATCATTGTAGTTTCAGCAAGTATGTGGGGAAATGAGGAGCCTGGGCCACTGGCCCTTCTTCTTATTCCTCTTTTTTTCACTTGGGATAAACCTACAAATCCTAGTATTTATGTCATTTGGAACTCATTGCAGTAGCCAGTGTAGTCGACCCCGCAAGCTTATATTGTCGAGGTAGCCCTAGCCTGTGCTCACATCTTTCCATTAATATTTACCACCTTTAGGAACTCTATTTATAATATTCACCTTCCAATATTATTTCTCTTACCCATACATAGTACTTTAAGTTTGGAAAAGAAGGTGTTTACATTAAATTAATAGACATATATTACATGTGTTTATATAAGAATTACTGACACTTACATAGCTGATAATTTTCTCACCTAATTTGACAATAGTAAATTAGTTCGGTATGCAATTGCAATGTGTATTCCTAATTGCATTTGTCAAAGCTGTTAATATTGTTTATATATCGTTATAAATTTCGTATTACAACAAAACTTTTGTTCCAATAATTGGTTAAATTTGTCGCAGATTTCAAACTTGTAAGATTGACAAATAAAAAAACAGCAATTATATTTCTATCTCAAGTAAGTATTCGTCATGTCTCCATTTAAAATCATACCAATCTTATACCATAAAATGCAATTAAAAATTAAAAAATACTAAACAATTTCATAGTTTCTATTGTCATATAAAACTCTAACAAGATAAAATACTCCTAAAAGATATTGGAGCTAAAATAAACATACGAACATGACTAAAAATGTAATGACAACTAATTGAAATTTTCCCCATTTATTTCTTTCATTATGCCCAATTTTTTATTAGGTGTGCGTGTAATTTTAGATCTACTCATCACCTTCTAACGCTTTAATTCACCATGATTTTGACATTTATATTGCATCTGGAGTTCATCGTAAAACATATCCAAATCATTTATGGAACCTCTTATATAATCCTTTATACGTACTACTTGCACCTTCTCGATTGTGAACATTTGTAATACTATCTTATCTTATCATGACTCCTTATATAACGAGACTCATTAATTCTGTAAATATGTTGAGCTTTAGAAGCTCAACATATTGCTAGTCTTGCGATAAAGAGCAGTCCGGTACATTAAATTTTTGCTATGTGCGGGGTTCGGAGAAGGGCCGGACCACAAGGATCTATATAGTACGCATCATTACCCTGCATTTCTGCAAGAGGCTGTTTCCACAGCTTGAACCTGTGGCCTCCTCGTCACATGGCAACAACTTTACCAGTTACGCCAAGGCTCCCCTTGCAATCATTCTATTAAACTTGTTTTTCACTTTAGTAAGTATGTGTGTGTGTATATATATATATCTATTGTATCAATTTTATTATTTTAAACCTACACCGTAACCATCTGCAAGCATCACCTTTTTGGTATCCTATGAACATAAAGTTACACCGGCCTAAACTGCAGATGATGTGTTAATTATTAATACAGAGAATAATGAAGCATCGGAATCAATTGAATGATACATATACCTTGACAGGCCAGAGAAAATAATGGAGAATTAAGTTTGTCAGATGAGTTCCTACAACAGGGCGTTATAATTATGTTAAGGGGTCAAATACATAAATCACTTCATTATGTATACGTTTGTTATTAAAATTAAATTGGCAGGTTATGAGTGAATAATCATGGTGGTCCGTGCCGAGTAGGGCTACTTACATAGCACACAAACTATACCAAAAAGGAAGAGCAAATAATTGTACTTAAACTCTAGCGACCTGCAAATTACCACATTAATCTGTAGGAAATCATCAGTGCTACCAGACAAGTTTATCACACTTAATTAGCATAAGTAGATTTTGGGATTATCATGTTAATATTTGCCAATTATTTCCCCTGACGCCATCATTCATAATTTGACAAGTTGTCAAAAACTATATGAAAGTTGTTTAAAGGTGGTTTCCTCGTATAATACAAGCCTTTGACCTTCCTCTTTCATTAGGTTTTATCATCAACAAGCAGCTCATACTCCAAGAGTTGCTCTTTACAAGTTACGATTTTCATTGTTTTATCAAAATGATTAAGTCCAAATTTTAAAATAAATTATGCTTCATTTTAAAAAAAAAAAATACTATAGATGTAGTTTGACTGATATGCACTTATAGTGTATCATTATTTAATGTTTTGAGGGTTTTCCAAAACAAAGTGTTGGAGCTGGCCTAATTCTTAATTGTGTTTTCTTTTTCCACTTAATACGCTTATTATAATGAGTAATTACTCTAAGAAGTGTCACTAATAATTTTATTTGAAAGTACCAAGCGATCCGGGGCTCTTTTTTTCCCCCCTTTTAATCTCCGTTCAATCAATAAAGATTAAAGACACTCAAATTAGGTGAAAAAAAAATCAGAAATAGCCATATTTATGGCTGGTAAAATTAAAAAATAGCCACAATTTAAAAGGTAATCGAAATTTAGCCACTTTTTCATGTAAAGATGAACAAAAACACCCTTAAGAAACACCCATATGAGATTCCAGCTGGTAATTTATACGAAAGAGCTCCATAATCTAACATATTATACTGAAAATTTCTGTGTGCTGGACTTCCAACATAATATGCTGGACGTTTATACGCAGGAGTTTCATAATCCATCATATTATGTTGGAACTTTTCGTATTTCCACAAAATAATGATTATTTTTTAATGAAATTATAAACTGCTGCTATTTTTTATTTTCCAATTTGAAAACTAACTAGCCCGTACTATTTTCACTCAAATTAGAAAGGTATCCCAGCAGTATATTCCTCGACATTTCTTTGCTCACAGGCTTTGAGTCACAGCCCAGATCCCCGGACTGTACTCTCTGTGCTTCTACTCTAGAGTATACAGAAGTTAAGGAGCCTCTGCAATTTAACACTCTCTCCGTTATCAAATAAGTTAATCATTTTGATAAACTAAAAGTTTTTTCAAAAAATTTTGATGTTACAGAAAAACAATAATTCATTATTATTTTATCCTAATTTATCCTTTATGTTCAAATTAGTGAAATATTAATTAACTGTGACACTTAAGGGACAGATAAACTATAGTGTCCTTAAAACTATCAAATATTTTTCGTAATATGCAGTGTACAAAATTGTTAAGAAGACAGATAATATGAACCTAACTTCTTAAGATAAGCAAGACTTCATCCGCACTCCTACAAATGTCCCTCCACCGGCCCACCCCCTTCCTCTTTTTTTACCATTCAGCTATTACTTGTTGAAAAGGAAAAAATTCACGAATTGTCAGAATCATTACCCTCCCATTAGAATGCCCATTAAGCTAAGGCAAGCCAAATTTTCAGTTTTTGAGAAATGAATGGGTATTTAGGCTAATTAGTTTAAGTTTAATAGTTATTTTTTATAATTTTCTTTAAAGTTAGGCTCCACTTTGGTGGGCTTTTTTCAGGCCCATAGTCGGTCACTCGGTGATCACCAAGAAGGCAGTCCACATAATTGATGTCTGGATCAAGACCCGAAATTAATTGAACTTTGGATGCAGCATAATTTTGTAAAAGTATTCGAGATATATTAAACGATATTCCTTAGGATGTTCTTAATGTTAATATACAAAAAAAAAAGGTAAACACTTCTTTTTATATATATTAAGCTTATCAATTTTTTTTTAATAAATGATTGACTATAAAGGAATTTTTTTTTAGTGAACGTGTCACAAGCTTACTCTTGTTTTCTTTTTTTTTTTTTTGTAAAGTTTTATAAAAACGAAGAATTTAATTAGATTTTCTCTATAATATGACTATCCTATGGACCACTCTTGTTCAGTCGATTATTTTCGAACAAGGGTATTCTATTCTGTTGGTAATAATGGAACAATTCTGTTCGTAGAAACAAAGAGAAGCGGATTTATTCTATACTCGATAAGTAATAATACGCAATGGGGGAATTGATCCCATTTTCTATGAGCGAATGTTCCCATACTTATTTATCATTAGAAAGACCTATTCGTAATAATTTGAATTTATTCATTCTGTCTTTTTCTATGAATTTTTATAATTTATGGATAAAATAAATACGATAAAACCGCGACAGTCTGTATCTTGCAAGGCGCGAATTTAAATTAATCGGACCCTCGATACAGGAACTGATAATCATGTGAGAAATCAAAAAAAAGAATATGTGTGCAATAGACTATTATCCTTTTCTTTTATTTTCTCTCTCTTGCAAATATTTGGGCATGTTGTGCTCTCTCCGCGTATATGCAAAATAACATTAGGGTCACCGTTTTTGACTCCACTTGCATACTACAAGAAGATAGGTGTCAAAGCCCAATATTCAAAAACAAAATAAATTACTATTATATAAAAAAAAATGATAAATTCTAAGAGGAACTTGTTCCTATTTGGGCCTAGACATATCATATAGGCCTAGATATATTATATAAAAATTGTATTTAAGTTGTATGATATTGTAGTTGTATTTAACTGGATAGAAATAATGTACGAAAGTTGTAATTATATAGGAACAATACCGAATCAATAAATTTTGGTTAAATTCTATATATTCATTAAAATATACACATTTGGAACCCTATAATTTCAAATCGAGACTCTATTTCCTACTATCTGATTTAGCTTCATAAAAAGCGACGAATTAGAAACGTGCTTTGAAGTAGTAAGTATGGTATGGGTGATGAGGCCACCATCCAGAAAATTAAAGCAGGAATGAACACACAACATAAACAGTGTCGAGATGAAATATTTCAAGGTTGAAACTCTTGTTATGATAATTCTATTTTTGTGCTGACTCTTTCACGTAAACAGAATGGTAGAATAAACTACGAGGAATTCTGTGCTATGATGAGAGTGGAACGCACTCAGAAGAAAAGCTTTTGAAGTGAATCGAAGTAAATACTCTTGGGATGCATTGGCGCAAAGCACAGTAAGCAGTACTACGTAATTTGAGTTGAAGACTGTGAATATTGTAGGCTGCGTTTCTTTTCTTCTATATTTCTTGTTTATTACTGATTTGTCGATTATAATACAGTTTTTTAAGGATAAAAAAAAAAGACCGAAACAATTAGCAAACAGAAATCCCTAAATATATGTTCGATCTGGAGAGAAGAAAGGAAAGAGGAGAGCAAAAAGGAAAAGAGTATAACTAAATCCCTTGATTGAAGGCACTTATAATATATTAGGAGCCTTTTAAGGTGGATTGTATATATTTTGTAGCTAAAACGTGTTTAAGTCAGATAAATACAAAAACTTAGACATTTTTCGTAATAAAGTTTTAAGTAGTGTATAGAAACGAAAAAAAATCCCTATATACAGCTACAACATAAATTTTCTGCTAAATGTTTAACTTTGAAAAATCACATAAGAAGTATACTAACAAACACACCGTAAATAATTTAAAACCAATCAGAAGTGAAAAACAAAGCTATTAAAGAAACAAAACGTCTTTTGCAATATAAACACTCAAATCGTAAATAGGGGAAACAAAGTAGGACAGTAGTAGTAATCAATTCGGTGTAAGTCCTCCTAAAAACGTCATTGATTGGATGTGTTTTCAGTGGACTGAGGATAAAATGGACTTCGTTTAGAAGAACTTAGCACTCAAGAATGTAACCTAACGATTAATGAAATAAGTAAAGATTAATCGATATTGGAACTTAAATTTTAAACAGAAACCGTTAAATGAACTATTTTTGTTTATCTAAATATTAGTGGATAAAATTACTCAATATTTATACTGGTGTGATCTAGTAGGCGTCCAATTAAGGTTCATGCAAATAGAGCATCTCATTCATGACATAGATCTTTATATCATTCAACTTCATTACATGCACTTGTGAAGAAATATTTAGTCTGTGAGCTGCCATTATATTTTCGGGAAGAATGTTATCCACTCTATGTTCCAGGTCATACTGTTGTCCATAAAACATGTCGCAGACTGCGTAAAGCAGCCAGTACAACATTCTGTTTGTGCACTGAGATTTGAAATATTGATCCAAAAGATTTTATGTTTGATTGAGATTTTATGCTAATGTTCGTTTTGGGCTTTCCATCCTGTTTTGGCAGGCTTTACAGGCCCATGCTATATGACCCAAAAACAAAAGGCCGTCAACATAACGAGTGACCCACCAGACATACTACCAAAAAATCGCGCTGTATCAATTTGGCTACGATTATAAGCAACCTATATAACAGTATTTTCCTTCTTTAATTTCCGAGTTTGATCAAATGTGTTTTGGCTCACGTTGTGAGTTTGCGAATTTAATCCTACCTTTCAAGAACTTATTAAAGCTTCATAATTTTGTATTGGAAATAATTGCTACATAAATACTTTTGCCCCAAACTAAAAGATTTTAGCGCCCAATTATAAGAATAAGATGTTCTGGAAAAGAAAATTAAGACAATATCTAGTTGTCACAACTCCTGATTAATTTGTATAATACAAGTGTTAGGTGACTAATATAACACCAATGCACTAACATATGTAATTAATTAGCGTTCCATCTTAAACTTGTAAAAGAGCATCGTTACTTCCGTTAGCTAGATTCCAAATTTCGAAACAGGCAAAGGAAAGAACAGAAAATGTCTCACCTGCATGGACAATGCCACTAGACACTAGTCTTATAACTCCAAGAACAACGTAACAACGCGTGGCAATTGGCAAAGGAATTCATGAAAAACGAAAAAGCTAAGAATCCACTAATCTTCTATAAGACGGTCCAGTAATGGCACTAACGGCGATTTCTCCCTCTCCACCTTCCACCAGCAATAATGGCAATTCACTTTCAGTTACTAGCAGCGATATTGTGGACGTTGATTATTACAGAAAAGGTGTGAAGTACCTAATTGACAATTCAAAGGACATGAAAATTCTGCCTCCCGAGTTTGTTTTGCCACTCCCGGAAGCCGAAAGCCCGTCTTTGGCGATCAGTGGTTCCATTCCGGTTATAGATCTGAGTGGCCTAAATGGACCTGTTGAGCAAAGACTGGCAACAATACATGCCATTAGTTCAGCCTCTGCTGAATGGGGATTCTTTAGGGTAATTAAGTTAGTTTGCGTTTCTTTCCTTCTCTTTTTTACTGCTCAGTGATAGTGTTTTGCCTTTGTTTACAAGTTCTTAGGGTCACCTTGTATTATGTGTTTGTGTTTTTCTTATCTTGTACTCCTTCCATTTCACTTTGTTTTGTGATTTCATTATTTTTGAAACGGAGGGAATAATATTATTTTCCTTGTATGATTTAAAAAGGTAGTGAAATCCTTTTAAGATAAATTATGTGATTGCTGCAAAATCCACAGGTTACTAATCATGGTATAGAGATATCTGTCATGGATGAAATGCTTAAAGCTGTAGCAGAATTTTTTAATTTGCCATTAGAAGAAAAAATGATATATGCTTCAGAAGATGTGATGGATCCAGTAAGATATGGAACAAGCTTGAACACTAGCAGAAAGCATACTCTCCATTGGAGGGATTTTCTGAGGCACTACGGCGGTCCAATTCCACATAGCTATCACCTTTGGCCAGATAATCCCCCTTGCTACAGGTAATTTTCTGCATGCTTCACATTTACCAGCCATTAAGTTCGTATTTATGTTTTAAAGAATTTTTATATTATGAAATTAAGTTGATCGATACGGGCAATTTTTGATAACCTTGAAAATATATAGAGTAAAAATCTACTTTTTATCACCGATTAAATTGCCAAATAGTTTTAAAAAAATTTACGTTATATATATATATATAACTTAAACTCTTATGTTTTGTTATACTTGGCGCACTCCTTCCAAACATAAGTTGAAAAGGTCGTTTGCTTTATCTTGGCTCATTCTTCTATGGTTGATTGTATTATCTCCCCTTTTATGCAGCATCTTGGAGAGTCAAAACAAATTATTAGAAACCTTTGAAGCTTTAGATATATTTTGTATAATATGTTAACGAATATTTTTGGTGTATTTACTAGCTATATATGTGAATTTTACAAAAATTAGGGAATCGATGTCCCACTTTAAAGGAAAATAAATGATTTGTGCCTTATACTCCTAACCTTATTTTCTTTTTAGAGTGACTGGGGTAGCACTTAGGGGTCATTTGGTTCAATTGTCGGACAAGAATATCTCATGAAATTAGCTATCCCATTTTTTATATGAGATTGTTAATTTTACTCTTTTGGTATAAAATTTATCTTATCATCAACTAATACCCATAACCTAACATGGGATAAATACTATCTCATGTTCTATTTCGAAATTAATATCCTTACATAAAGTATTTAATTTTTTCGTGATTGATATGATCCTTTTGTTACATGTATGCGAAGGCGCATAGCAAAGGTGTACTTAGAGGAGGTTTGGCAGCTTGCAGTAAAAATATTTGGTGCAATATCTGAAGGATTAGGTCTTGATACAAAGTACATAGAGAGGACACTTGGAGAAGGGACTCAAATCATAGCTGCAAATTTTTATCCGCCTTGTCCTGAGCCCAATAAGACTTTGGGACTTGCTGCACATTCTGATCATGGTGGTCTCACTATTTTGATGGACAATGGCATTCATGGCTTGCAAATTAAACACAATCACACCTGGTTTTCCGTCCCTCATGTCCCTGGCACTTTCGTCGTCAACCTCGGAGATTATTTGGAGGTTATTCTCATTATCTTTAATTATTTTAAGCCTATTTATTTTGTTTTACTTCTTAAAAAGCTCTAAATATAAAATGCATTTTAAGTAACGTATACTAACACAGTAATCTATTTTTCTATAGAATTTACTCCATCTGTTTCAATGTAGACGACACACTTTGCTTATTAGTCTGTTCCAAAAGGAATGACACTTTTCTACAATAGGAAATAATTCAACTTTAAACTTTTCATTTTACCCTTAATGAGAAGCTACCACACAAATGTCATGGCCCCATAAAGCTTTTACCCCTTAAGTTTGTAACACCACAAGTTTTAAAAGTCTTCTTTTATTTCTTAAACTCCGTGCCGAGTCAAACAACCCATCTAAATTGAAACAGAGGGAGTATATTTTTAGAGCAGTACCTATGAAGTTAGTTCGGAATGAATCCGCATCCTCCTCTATGATCTTCTTCTATAAGAGAGATTCTTTATACTATTAGTATAGTTTAACATGTTATATCCGTTTAGCTAACATTTTTGTCATAAATGCTATCCTTGTTAGTTACCATGTACTCCCTCCGTTTTCATTTAAATAACATATTTCGCTTATCGAGAATCGAACTATGTGAAGTTTGACCAACATTTGAAAATATATTTTTTAATCAAATACGACAAGAGAAAAATTATAATTTATAGTAATTTTCGTGTAGTTTATGAATATTTAAATTTACATTTTAAAATATTGAGTTGAACAAATTCAATTTAGCTTCAAAATTTAGTGAAACTAACTTTCAATTAGCGAAATGTGTCTTTTAAATTGAAACAAAAGGAGTATATGCTTTTCTTGTTTATACCTAAATGTTAATACATATTTTTTCTTTTAGAAAACTTTTTACTTCATACCTCTAAACTCAAATTGCAGTTACTAAAAAGAAAAACATTTTCCTCAGATACTGAGTAATGGAAGGTACAAGAGCGTAGAGCATCGAGCAGTAGTCAATGCGGCGAAGACGAGGATCTCAGTAGCCGTGGGCCATGGCCCAGAAATGACAGCTATAGTTCAGCCTGCAGGCCCACTGCTCAAAGAAAATAGTGAAAGCAAGTATCAGCCCATTGTATACAAGGAGTATATTAGAGGCCAACAGAGTACTACCAAAAGAGGGAAGAGTGCGTTGCACGAGATAATGACTTCCTCACACAGCAAATAGACAATTAAATTTGAGGATCAGTCTTGTAGAGTGTTTTGTATCTAGAAAATTCGTCATAACAAATTTTACCTCGACTGTTACCCTATCGCAACTCTTCTTTATTTATCCGGATTTTGGGACTGTTTATATGTGTGAGTTATTTACGTATTAAATAAAAAATCTAGATTGGGGTCTTTAACTATATAATAAGTAAAGGTTCATGTGTACGACGAAGGGCTTTATCGTAAATGTAATCCACTTTATGGGTAAATTGGTATTCCCTCTTAGTTCATTATCGCAAAACACGTGTACGCTGTATGTTTTATGTTTTAAGTTACCAAGGAACTAACCCTTCTTCCTCACTATTCGTATCTACCAGCAAGCTTTATATTCTTATCTTTCTTCCCCTCCTCTATATTTCTTTTTCCTCTATCTCATAATTACCCATCGCTTCTGGGTAGCATCCATTTTCGGTTTCTAAGTTTCTAGCTTTTATTTCATTCGTTACTTCTGGTAAGTTTTCCCTTGTTTTTCCTTTCTTGCAGTGATTTCTGCCCATTACTTCGGAATTCCTTTAAAAGATTTGTCTATTTTTTCTGCAATTTTAGTTTTCTTACTCTTTCGCATAATTTCTAGCTAGATCTTTTACATACATGTTAGTAACTCTATCTGATCTGCACATGCATGTTTGAGATTGTACCTGGTGCATATAATTTTATATTATTTTGGCTTACTCATCATTGATATATGTTCTTCTTTTGGCATATCGCAAGTTGTTCGGCGATATGCCTGATGATAAGTTCCATCTCATTCAAAAGCCAAAGTAATTGGCATGTGCTTTGTTGAATTTCTTTGGTTGGTAGCCAACTTTGTTGAATTTCTTTGGTTGGTAGCCAACCTTGTTGAATGTTTTTGGTTGGTAGCCAACTTTGTTGAATGTCTTTGGTTGGTAGCCAACTTTGTTGACATTGAAGAAAAAGAAGGAAAAGTGTGTACAAATTGTCAAATATAGTAGGCTTTGGAGAGTGAGGCTTTGGCTATAAAAGGAGAGCTTCAACTCTCATTTCTACACACCAACAAAGAGAGAAAGAAAGAGTGAGGTTTCAAGACAAGTCTGTAAGGAAAAATAGAGAGTGAGCGATATTATAGTGAGGTGAGAATATCAAAAGAGGGTTGTTTCTTTTGAGCGTTGTTGTGGTCTTTGGAGTATTTTACTCGGATCTACAAAGTGTAAAATTCCTTACTATAGTGATATCAGTTGCTCGTCTCGGGCCGTGGTTTTTTCCCTTATTCAGAAGGGTTTT
>MCJB01032214.1:116764-240595 GCA_002018475.1 Nicotiana obtusifolia | reverse complement strand
GGTTGTACTAAGTTTGAACCAGCACTAGTTGCAACCGGATTAGATCCGCCCGCCCCCTGTTCTGCAGCTTTCATTTGCAAATATCTTTGTTTCTCAAGGGTGTTTCATTATGTGCCTAGTTAAACTACCCGTACCGCTACGGTTGCCGGTATATTTATGAGCCAACTCTGACCCACAATTTTTACACTTAGCTTTATTTTGTTCTCTTAATTGAGTAAAAAAATACCAAATAAGAGATGGTTCGGCCCGTTTAGGAGGTCTTCTATCAAATGTAGGGGTTAATACAGGAGGGTCATCAGTTGGGTCATTATTAGGACTAGTAGGTGTATCGCCCAATTCGGGTTGCGTTTCATCTATATCGGGTTGGGATTCATCTAAAACATTATTTACATTACCATAAAGAGCGTTCATTGTTTCGTCATCTAATCGAGTACCGGATGCAACATCATGATAAAATTGAGTATCGAAAAATTGAAAACAAGGGTGATCACTATCTAGAATAATAGGTGGAGGAGGACGGGTAACAGGGGGAGGAGGAGTAGCTTGGCTACTAGATTGGCCAATTTTAGATTTTCCCTTGCCCTTACCACCGAACATTTTTTTCAAAGAAAAATCCATATTAATTATAATTAAACTAATTAAAACAAACACAACAATATATTAATTATAATTAAACTAATTAAAACAAACACAACAATATATTAAAAATTAAATAGTTGGAACAAGGTTACCGGTTTGACGAACAACTTCTTGAAAATTGATAATTGTTGAAGACTTGAAGACTTTAATACTTCAATTCGCCAACTTCACAATTTTCCACGAAATTGCAATAATAATATGAGCACTTATGGAAATAATTAGAGAGAGATTGAGGGAGATTGAGAGAGATTGAGAGATTTTGTGAGTTAAAAATGAAAGAATGGGGGGGTATTTATAGGTGGGAATAGGTAAAAAGTGTATTTATAAAAAGTTTGGGGTTAAATTAAAGTTTGGGGGCCAAAATGGCTATTTTATGAACCCCAAACGGTCAAATTGAGGCTCCAACGGCTAGATTTTAAAAATCTGGCCGTTGGCTATTTTTAATTTTTTTTTTTTTTTTCAAAAGTTACCATTGGGCCCGGCCCAAGCCCGCTGGGCCCGGACCGGGCCCGCCAGCCGGTCCCATGCCTGCCGAGTTTTTTTTTGGAACCGGCCCGTCGCGGGCCTTGCACCATTTGAAGCCCAAGAACGGTAGGGACTGGACCACAGGCCCGTTAGGCCCACCAGGACCGCGGGCCTGGGCCGATCGTGGGTCAGGCCCACTATGGGCCACAGCCTTACCCATGTTCTCGTTCAGCTTCTACTTATAATGTTCCTAGAAAACACGCACATTACACTTCGCTTCTACTCTTTGACAATACGACAAATGCCAAGTATTAAAATAACATTTATATCTTTATAAATTATATTCACAACTGGGACAACAACAACAATAATAACAAACTCAGTATAATATTATCACAAGTAGGGTCTAGGAAGGATAATACGCAAACCTCTACCCTTACCTTAAGAAGATAGAAAAGTTGTTTCCGGTAGACCTTCAGCTCATAACCACAACTAGAAAGGGATGCTAAACACTATTGGCTCACAGATACTCTGATTAAGTAGAGAATTACATGTTGAAATGAAGAGCATGCATTATATATGGTTAGACAGTTCAAAGGCATTTTTCTGCTGTTCCTGCAAGCTGCATATTACAGAGAGCTGTTTCTGAACGAAAACTTCAGTGAAAAGGCAACAACACAACTATATGTGTGAAAGGATATTATGAACTGGTTGCTCTTTTTCTTTTTTATAACAGTGGTGTCCACTACACCTGGTACGCTCCTCGACTATCTCTAAAAGAATCATTCTCAAACATGCTAATGTTCTTCATCAATCCGAGCTGATTAAGAGGGAATATCGACATCACAGTTGCTTTTCTCCAGAACATAAGGAGAGTAATGCAGTTTCAACAAACGGACATTATTTATCTCCTTTCACTAAATACAGAGCATGGAAACAGAGAGAAAAAATCTTATCAACTTCAATTGCTAGCATACTAAATTCTAATTAAGCAGGATGTTATTTCTTAGGGTAAGTTTGATGATCAGGTCCAATATCACGTGATCCAGTGTTGATGTAAGGCCCACGAAAAGTCGCCTGGGGTGGTAATGGCTTTGATGAATCAATTACTGGAGTTGCCCTTGATGATCTTGACCTGAATTGAGACCATGAAACTTTCAATTAAGCAATACTATGAAAGATCACCTCTTTATTTTCCACTAGCAACTAAATTTTACTTACGCCATGTAAAATGGAAAGGATAAGCCAGCAGCTGCAAAGGCTAGCAAGCCTGTGGCAACAATGACATTGCGCTTGCGAGACATCAAGTGAGATAAAGCAGGATGTTCAAGTATCTGAAAAAGTGGGAGAAAGAAAAAGACGAGGAATAAGCGAGTTTCCAGGAAATAAAAACCATTAAAGTTCAGTTACAATTTACATTTCCTATAAAAAAAAATTACAATGTAGCATCTTATTAGATTCTTCCTCAAAGCAGCTATAATTTTAAAGCAAAAGACTATTTTCCAGAGAACTAAAAGACTTCATGTCTATACATAACAGTTCAAAGGTCACTCGAACAATATTCACAGAGGTTAAGAGACGTCAAAGATGGCACGAATAATAGGATTATGTTCAGGCTGCTAAGTGAGGGGACAAATGCTTCCTCCTTTGGTCACTACTAATTACACCAATGATTTTATTTCATAAACCGTTGAATTGTATTCAATTTGAATATGACATTCCGAATCTTTATCAATTTATTGAATTCAAGTTTTACAGCTTGGAAGAACGATTTCCAAATGCCATATCTAGCGCTGACATCAGAAGATAAGACAGGACAAATCCTTTGGTTGTACTCTTTTCACCTACAACTATGGGTACACAACAACAACAAACCCATTATAATCCCACATGAGGGGGTTTGGGGAGGGTAGTGTTCATGAAGGTAGAAAAGCTGTTTCCGATAACTATGTGTACACACAATAAAAGAAATAACATTCTTTGATATACCTATGCTTTGACAAAGAAACGATTAGTAGATAACATCTATATATTTTCTCTATGTTATATTTTTTGATTTATCCTACAATATCAAAACACTGCGTTAAGAGTGCTGATTACAAGTCTTTCATCAGTTTCATATCAATATTCACGCACTGAACCTTAATCTAGTAAAGCATACTATGAAACATATATTAACTCAAAGGTGTAAGATAAGATTTATGATGATTGATTGTGATGAAAATATGTTACAGATCAAACAATTCAGACAATCAGACAGATTATTCTTAGAGAACCCACTACCTTAACCTGAGGCGATTACAGGTTATATAGCCACATTGAGTACTCCCATCTATTTTCTAAGAAGTACAGATGATTAATACAGAGCAAATACCATAACTTTCCCAATTTTCCATTAGCCTTAAAGCTAAATTTTAAATAGAACAAGAAAAAGTTTGAACTATTCATTCTCACGCCTTAATATAATTTAGTTGCTTCATACATTTTATACAATGTGCTTACTGCTAATGTGTTCAACAAGCAAATTAATACTATGGAAGCGTTTTTCATCCAAGGGAAACCTCTTTCAATCAAGTTAATTAGATCAGTCTCATCATGAGTGAAAACCCTCAATTTAGCTTCCACTGCTGCAGATCTGTAATAGTACTTGAACCAACGAAGTGTGGGCAAGATCTAGAAAGGACCTGAGGATCTCTAAATTGGTGGGTGACGTGAAAACGAACTATCATGATATTGACAAAACTTCACCTGATTACTGGTTGAAGCCAAAGAAAGACCTTTGGAAATGTGTTCATTCATGATTTTAGTAGCTTAAAAGACAATACAAAGAAAACAGAACAGAGAAGAAGAGCTCAACAAATTCTATATCCACTTAAGAAAGTGAAGCAATGGATAGTAATCAGCATATTTTCCCAAGGAATGGCACATGAACAAACAATGCATTTGGCCTAAGCTATTGGTTGAGAATGGCGTGGCAATCTTTTTGTGCACAGATAATAGACCTCAAATGTTAATTATGCTCGGAGAAGGAATGCAATGGAACGGCCTTTTGATGAGAAAGAGGTGGAGAACGCAGTAAAAAATTGTTCTGGAGATAACACCCCTGGATCGAATGGCCTTTCTTTTATCACTGCTGGGAAGTAAAAGAAAAAGGATGTTATGGGTTGCATCGATCAATTTTATCAGAGTTGCACATCTGAGAATACCTTTTTACTAGTCTCCTTCAGTCTCCAAAATACAGCAGCAAAAATTTGGTTGGTTGACAAAGGACGTATCTTCGGTATACAATACAAGTTTTTGGGCAGGGACTATGAAACTTAAAATTAAATTTCGAATTCTTCATCAAAAAGGGGAGTAGATTACTCTTTTGGTTTTATTTATGATGTAGAGATAATAACCTGAAAGCTATGCTGCTCAGACTCTCCTAAAATATTGCTTAGTGCGTGTCGGATCGTCCAAAAATAGTGCATTTATGAAGGATCCGACGCAAGTGCGGCAGCATTTTGGAGAGTTCGCACAACATAGCCTGAAAGATAACTTCCACAAGTCAAAGGCGAAGCCAGAATTTGAAGTTTATGAGTACTAAACTTGTCATCGAACCCATAGGTTGTCTTAGTTACTAGGAGTACGCAATTACATTTTTTATTTAAGAGATTTCCTAACACAAATACAATCTAGGCAAAAGTTACTGGAAGGTTAAAATTTCCCCAAAATACTGAATCTTCCAGCAACATCAAATTATATTATAGTTACTCTTAAAACAAGAAGAAATTTTTATTTGTTCATTTCAAACCTCATGGATATTCAAAAGTCAATGTAGTAGCAAACAGAAAAAGTCTCGAAGATTCAAACCTAAAACCTTTATTTTATTCTGCATTTAACTCTAAGAATTCAAATGACAAATCAAAGAGTCAAACAAACTAGTGAAGTTACAAAAAGCAAAACCCAGAATTTTAGGAGAGTGAATTAAACCAAAAATTAAAACTTTACCAGGAAGAATGCATCGAACTGAAGCTTTTCTGCTTTGATGGTCTCTTCTCTATTGAGCTGCACCCGACCCGCTTGATGATTTAGGTGTTATTTGCTTGCTAATTGGACCACAAAAACAATATTCTTCTAGCAAAAGGAGAAAAAGAAAAATAGGGAGGTATTTATTATATACATAATTACTTTCTATAGCCACTATTTAGTTGTTATGGTAGTGTATTTGTTGTATTCGCGCCATGTATTCATGAATACAGTAACGACAATCACCTTAAAAATAGGTATATCCAGCTGTCTAATAAAAGAAATAATATCAATTAGCCTGATACACTCCTAATATAACTCAACAAAATCAATTCTAACATGCCTCATTATCAACCCAATTAATTAGAATGATTTTTCAGTTGTATATAACTGTTGTATTTAATTTTTGTATTTAGTATTTTTCAATATTTTTTTACTGTTGCATTCATTAGATTCAATGCTTGTGTTTCCTATATTCGCTATTTTATATTCAGTATATTCAAATGTATTTGTATTAACAGTATTTTAGTTATTCCTAATACATGTTATTACTGCTGTATTCAGTATATTTTATTGGTTGTATTCACTGTATTTTTATTTGTATTCAGTGTATGTTACTGAATTTCATTGTATTTTAAAATTAAATCTATTCACTGTTTATATTCTGTTCTATTTTAATGTTTGTATTCAGTGTATTTCGAAGTTTATATCCTGTATTCTTGCATGAATACATGTGTATTCAGCTGTATTAAAAAAATACAAACCTTCGAAATACATAAATACAGGAAAAAATAATAATGTATTTATATAAAAATACAATGTATTTGAGTGACTTTGTACATAATACAATGTATTTGTATAATTGTATGTGAATAAATAGCAAAGAAGAGAAGAAAGTTCGCCGGAGATAGCGTTTTTCGGCCAAGCAAAATATTGTATACATTGTATTAAAATTAAAAATGGAGACAAACAAAAAATCCGACCCTCAAATCTTCTCCGGTGTAAAAAATATTGCAGTATCCGTGTAGAGGAATCCATTGTAATATCCGGCGTAGAGGAAAGCCGCAATCTCTTTCTTTCTAATATTGTAGTACAAATCCATTGCAAATATCCGACATAGAAACTAAACAGTACAAATCCATTGCAATATTCGGCGTACTCGAAGAGAGAGAGAAGGAAGAAAATGTTTGTTGGGATTTTGAGAAAGAATCGTGTGTTTTGAAAGAAAGAGAAAAAATATAAATAACGTATTTCACGCCTCAATTGTAGTATATACCATAAATACCTATTTTGCTATAAAATAGAAAAGGTAGCTATAGAAAATAATATTTTAAACTGATTTTGGTTTATAATAAATAGGGTGTATACCTTTGCTATAAGAGGTAAAATTTCCAAAAATAAACCGAATGAAATAGTAATTGGTTATATATAATGAATAATGCATGAATTGGTACGCATGAGTTATTTAATATTTAGTTTGATATATTACAAATTGTATATAATATAAATACAATATATAATATAAATTAATATACAATGCATAATTTAAAATTTTAAACAAAAGAAAAAAAACCGTTCAATCTTTCAATAGATATATAAAATTTATTAGGTCTAATTCATATAAAATTTGGATTAAATTCAATTGGGTTAAATAATTAATTTGGACTTTACAAATTAAATTAGTCCGTTTTATTATTTTTAAGCCCAAGGTCCATTTCATCTTAAGGCCCAGACTCATGCCATGTGTCAAGTGACATGGCATGTCCAGTCAACCTCAAAGCCAACAAGATGATGCCACGTGTTAAAAGATGTGGTAATCCCAGTCCAAAATAGTGACCAATCAAGAGTTGCCAAGTGTCTAAAATGACATGTCTTGGTCAATCACAACCAAGCTTATAACATAGCTTATGTGATAAGTTTGATGACTCACATGAGCCAATCAGAATCAAGCAAGAGAGTTCATATGTAGATGGACTGTCCATCCTCTACAACTATAAATAGAGGGGTTACATAACTCTCTGGGGAAATTAAGAGTTTTTGAAGAGTTTCCACAATTTGGTGAAGGCATTGGCAAACAGAGATCAATCATCAAGTGCAAAGTTCTTCAACAAATGAGTGACCAACGAAGTTCTTTCCGGAGATCAACCCAAAATAATGAAGTGCTGCTCAACATTCTTGGCGATTAAATACTTCACAAGGAGGTCTGCATCATCCTACATTTGAGAAAAACACTTCTCAAGTCCTTGAATCACGAAGAATTTCAGAGAGGAGAATCAAGGGATACATAGAATTGTACTTACAAATATTCATCAATAAAATCTCTTTTTCTTCATATTATTTTTGTTACAGTTTATTTTTCGTACTACGAAAATTTGTTGCAAATAAATTTTGGCACGCCCAGTGGGACCAATTCTGCCCTTCATCTCTCCTTGCAAGGTGAAAACTACAAACTTCAGATCTACTGATGCAATGGACTTCCGCAAGTGTCATGGTGATGCTATTGCTGCCGCATCCACTGAGCTCAGTCGTGTTGGTCCAATCACTCGAAGCAAGTTTAGGGCAAGTGGCTTGGATGGATCCGAATACTTTTCCTCCTTAGAGATGGAAAAGAAGAGTATATCTCACATGACGTCTGCAACCGAAATCTTTGGGGGCAACACCCCATTCTCGCTATTTGACGAACTTTCTCAAATAGCCTCCAACCTTGGTGAATTTGAGGATTTGGTGGATTCTCCAGTTTCAACAAAAGTCAACGCCTTAATGATTGACGTAACTAACGTGGATGAAAAGTTTGCCATGATGGAACATACTATATAAATCTTGAAGAAATCTATTGAAGACAAAGACCTTCAAATCGCTCAACTCATGAACAAATTGGAGGCCTATGCACCTGGAGAGTTGAGCCACGTCCCCCCTCGTTCACCTGGATCCACCTTGCAAAAAACGGATGTTGAGGAATTGCTTGCCAAGTTCAACATTCGAAAGAAAAAGCAATCCACTTCAGTTGCGGCGTTACCTGTCCAACAATTGCAAGAGATGATAACAAACATCATCAGAGCTCAATATGGTGGACCATCGCAAAGTTTGTTGTACTACTCTAAGAAGTATACTAAGCGGATTGATTTTCTAACCATGCCAAACAATTATCAACCACCAAAGCTACATCAATTTGATGGCAAAGGAAACCCAAGGCAACATATTGCCCACTTTGTCGAGACTTATAGCAACCCAAGAACACATGGTGACCTTTTGGTAAAATAATTTGTTTGTTCGCTGAAAGGGAACGCATTTGATTGGCATATTGACTTGGAGCCCGAGTCTATTGATAATTGTGAGCAACTTGAGATGGAATTCCTCAAATCATTTTTACAGTACCCGAAGAACTGTAAGCATGATAGAGTAGATAGGCACCAAGCAAAGGAAGGACGAACCCGTGGTGGATTACATCAATCGTTGGAGAGTGTTAAGTTTGGACTACAAGGATCGCCTTTCAAAAATATCTGCTGTGGAGATGTGCATTCAGGGAACGCACTGGGGCCTTTTGTACATCTTACAAGGGATCAAACCGCGAACTTTTGAAGAACTTGCAACGTGAGTTCACGACATGGAATTAAGCATTGCAAGCCATGGAAATGATCTCCATTTTCTGATCAAAAGGAGTTCAAGAAAAATATTGCATCAAGGAACCAAACCAAAGAATCTATGGCGGTGAAAGCAACTTATGTGAAAGTCACGACTAAGCAAAAGGTAAAGGAGGATACGACCCCGAGTCAATATCCCAAAGAGGAGAAACGTTGTCCAACCTTGAATGAATTAGAGGTGAAGGTTTATCCATTTTCAGATTCAGTCAAACCCATGATCCTTGATGAAATTACTGGCCAAGAAAGTCATCGATCTCCCTCAATCAAAAAGGCCTGAGGAAATTGGTAAAGTTGGTGATCCAAAATACTGCAAGTTTCATCGCATCATTAGCTACCCTATAGAGAAATGATTCGTCTTAAAGGAGAAAATCATGGCTCTTGTAAGTGAAGGGAAAATCATCATATATATGGATGAAATTGCAGAAGCAAACCATGCAAGTGTAGCACCCAAGGAAAAGAAGCGTTCAAGGTTGCAGAACATGTTAAGCAATGCCTTCTTACAATTTGGAAGTTTAGAGCTTGTTGAAGTTGATCTTCAAAGGAAAACTCTTGAAGGTTCATTCAAGCTAGACGATCACTCCAAAGACAATGACGATGAAGGTTCGACTCTAGTCACTCGCAAGAAGCGAAAAATTAGGCAATTTTGAGGCTACGAATTCCTAAGCCAAGAGCGATGATGAGCAATGTGGATAAGCTATGACCACCAATAATTATTAAATCTTCTATTAGCAAGAAGATTAACAGTGCCTTATCACCGAAGTTCCGCAAGCCCATCAAATTGCATGAATTCTTTCTTGGAAAATTCCTTCATGGAGGTCATGTTGGTGCAACTCATGTAGTTTCTCGTACTGATGAAACAAAGGAAAGCAACGATGAGCTTGATCCAATGAAATCACAAGAACATCATGATGACGAAAAAGTTGTCACATATTGTGCAACAATTTCCTTCACAGATGATGACCTGCTGATGGGGTCTAAGCCACATAAAAAACCTTTGTTCATTGTATTCGAGAACAACATCTCAATCACATACTTGTTGATGATGGTTTGGCTGCCAACATCATGCCAAAGAAAATGCTAAAAAAGCTTGGGATCTCTATCGATGAGCTATCCAAAAGTTACCTAACAATCCAAGGTTTCAACCAATGAGGACAACGAGCCATAGGTATGATCCGCATAGGATTATCCATTGGTGAGATGAAGTCAAACACCCTGATTCACGTCATAGATGCTAAACCATCATCAACTTGCTGCTTGGACGTCCTTGAATTCATGAGAACGGAGTGGTATCGTCTACTTTGTATTATTGTCTGAAGTACAGAAGGGATGGAGAGATAGTCAAAATTGATGCAGGCATCAGTCCTTTCACTGAGACAGAGTCATACTTTGCAGATGCAAAATTTTACCTAGATTCTTGTGAACCGAGTGTGGAAAAATCATCATCAGTCGACGAAGATGATGTCGATTCAGAAGAAGAAAATAAGGCTCAATGGACTACCGCCAAGCTTTCTAAGAAGAGAACTGAAGAAGTCTCCATTAAGTTATCATCATCTGAAGATGACATACAAACAAAGACTGATAAAGAGCATGCAGTTTTTCGCTATGTTCTGCGTGAGCATCGAAAGAAAGGGCAACCGTTGTTATAGGAATATACTCCAAAGAAGAAAATGAGTCACATAGTGATATAAGATTTGAAGTAGCATATGACCATCCCAGTTGCACAAATCCCATTCGTGACCTGTGAGTCTGCTAAAGGCAATCTCCAAGCTGACAAAATAAAATGGCGCTTTGATCCTAAGGCCCTCATACTGCTTGAAAATTCTGGCTATGACTTCTCCAATCCATCAAGACTAAGAGAACTCAAAGACGAAGTCACTGGTGAAAAGATACATGGGCTCAATGATTCCTAAATGAAGTTGATAAAGCAAGGGCACTACGTCGCCACTCCAAAGTTTAGGTTGGGATTCAGTTTGGTAGAGACTCTTCGAATTTCATCTAAGAGAAGAAAAGAGAAAACTTCATCACAACACACCTCGGTAGAGGAGATGGAGGAAGTTAAGGACTAGAAAACAAAACAACGGGCTTTAGTGTTTGATCATATTGGAGGCTCAACCCCTCGAGTCTCGGTGTTTGAAAGGCTAAGTCACAAAGGTGAACGTGTATCTTCAAAACATCTAAAGGAAGTTTCCACTACCTTAAAGACCTCTGTCTTTTGTCTCTTGGGAACCACAAGGAAGTCACCATCTAGAAAGATATTGTCAAAACATACGGAGCAAGTCCATAAGGAGCGGGGTCATTTTGAAGTTGTTGTTGACAAATAAATCTGTAATGCTTTCCCATCACGTATGAAGAGGAAGTCTATTTTGTCAATATTCATAGATGGTCCACTGAAGGTGCAAAGGAGAACCATTATTTAAACTTTCCAGCCTCGTAAAGAAGCAAAGAAGGAGAAAGAAGCCATGCCGACTATCCAAGAAAGTCAAAGAGAAAAGTCGGACTTTGTGGAAACATCTTATCACATAACTGTGGAAGATATCCCCTGCCTTGACGTTGATGATGAAGTACACGAGGATCCCCCTCAACTAGAAGATGGTGGGAAATCAACTGTGGATGAGCTTGAGGAACTCAATTTAGGCACTCCGAAAGATCTATGCCCCACCTTCATTAGTGCGCTTCTTACGCCTTAGGAGGAGGAGGAGTACTCCAAGTTATTGACCGAGTACAAATATGTCTTCGCTTGGTTGTATAAAGAAATGGCTGGTCTTAGTCCTAAGGTAGCCGTTCATCATTTAGGGATCAAAAGGGAGCACGCCCTGTGAAGCAATCACAATGCATGTTTCGACCCGAGATAGTACCACAAATTGAAGTCGAAGACAACAAGCTCATCGAGTCGAGGTTTATTCGATAGGTGAAGTACCCATCATGGATATCTAATATTGTACCTGTCAATAAGAAGAATGGTCAAAATACATGTTCGTGTTGAATTTCGAAACCTAAACAAGGCATGTCCGAAAGATGACTTTCCGCTACCAATTATTGAACTTATGGTTGACGCTACAACATGGCATGAATCTATGTCATTCATGGATGGTTCCTCTGGATACAATCAAATCAGAATGTCTTCAAAAGATGAAGAGTGTACTGCTTTTCGAACTCCAAAAGGGATATACTACTACAAAGTGATGCCCTTCGGTCTGAAGAATGCTGGTGCCACCTACTAATGCGCGATGCAAAACATCTTTGACGACATGTTTCATAAGAAGGTTGAATGCTACGTCGATGACTTGGTGGTGAAGACAAAGAGTAGGTGTTACCACCTTGAAGACCTTCCAATTGATTCTGAAAAGTTAAGAAAATTCAACTTGAAGATGAATCACTCAAGTGTGCATTTGGAGTTATATTAGGAAAGCTTCTTGGCTTCATTGTGTGTCATCGTGGAATTGAAGTTGATCCCGCAAAGATTGATGCCATTCAGAAAATGCCCGAGCCAAAGAACTTGAGGGAGCTTTGAATTCTACAAGGAAACTTGGCATTCATCTAGAGGTTCATCTCTAATTTGGCCGGACGGTGTCAACCCTTTAATCATCTATTGAGGAAGGACCCTTTTTATTGGGATCAGTCAAGTCAAAATTCTTTTGAAAGCATCAAAAGATACTTGCTGAATCCACCTGTGTTAGGGGCGCCAATGCTTGGGAAGCTATTGATACTCTACATCGCGGCACATGAACGTTCACTTGGAGCACTACTTGCTTAAAATAATGAGGAAGGAAAAGAACAAGCCTTGTACTACCTCAGTCGAACTATGATAGGAGCTGAGTTAAACTATACACCTGTTGAGAAAATATGCTTAGCATTACTATATGCGATAAATAATCTAAGGCATTATTTTGAAGCATACACCATCAAACTCATCTCTCGAGCAGATCTCGTGAAGTTCGTGATAACTCGACCTGTTCTTTCTGGATGCCTAGCAAGATGGTCCATATTGTTTTACCAATATGAGATCACGTACACACCTCAAAAGGTTGTGAAAGGACAAGCACTAGCCAATTTTCTAGCTGATCAGCCTCTTCCGGCAGAATGGGAGCTTTCTGACGAGTTTCCAGATGAAGACGTTTTGTTCATTAAAGAATCACCACCAGGGATAATGTTCTTTAATGTTCATTTCCCAATCTTCTTACTTTTTGTCCCAACACTTTCACACTTCCTGCAACTTGGTAGATTGATCAAAAATAATAAAATAAACTATTCTAAAAAGAAAAATTGAAAAACAAAATGAAAATGTTAAAAATGACTAAAAAGTTGAAAACGATGGGTTACCTCCCACCAAGCGCCACATTTAATGTCGTGGCACGACGCGAGTCAACTTTACCACTTTTCTCTCCACTTGAAAGATATGAACTGGGCACTTAACTAGGAATCAAGCTTGTGACCACGAGCGGTGGGAGGTGGTAAGTAGATGATGAAGCCAAATGCCATTTGCTTCATTTTGCATATCTTGGCTTTCATGGGAGGAATGTCATTTTGCCTTCTTGTACCTTCAAATAGTAAGATGTATGTCCCTTGCCACTCCTCCGCAATCCTTCATGACTCGTATAGTTCAATTCCCATATCACCACACAATTTCAATGTTGAGAAATGCTTGGAATGTGACATCAAGCCTCCAAATTGCAATTCTTTTCCGGATTTTGACATCCTCTTGGTCCCCCAAACTAGAGTCAAATTCAACCATCTTTTCAACTACACCGGTTGATTCTAATTTCATTTTTTTTCTTGGCATCACCAACAAGCATGAAGTCGGTTGGCAGATGTTCAATTCTTGATTCCTCGAAATAAAGCTCACTTTCTTCCTCGAAGTTGGACTTTTCATGAAATCTTTCCACACTCTCAAGTTGGTGGGCATAATGAGCCTCAACCAATATTTTCATCTGATCTTCCACGGTGCGGATATTCTTATCGTTTTGAGTTAGTACTTGTTTCAAGTCCTCGAGTGCCAAGTTGTGCTTCTCCTCATTTGCAAGAATGACCTCCAATATGAGCATCATCCTCTCATTTTGAGAATTTGAGAGTTCTTCTTGGTTTTGATCAAGTGCCAAAGAAGGATTTTCGGCTTCAACCTCTAAGGAAGGTTCTTGGGTATCATTCACTTCCGAGGCTTGTTGGACCTCTAAAGCTTCAAGCATTTCTCCCATTTGTGAGTTCAACCTTTCAAGCGCCAAATCATTTTAGAGACTATTTGTCAAAAGTTCCTCCAAGGCCTTTTGCTCTTTGTTTCCTCCTTCAAGTAGGCATTCTATCATGAGTTTGAACTCTCCATTTTGACCATGCTCAATTTCTTCCACTTCCATAGTCATCACAAAAAGTAGAATCATCATAGTGGGAGTTAAGGATAAATAAGCACAATTAACCCAATAGCCATTTTGACCACCATACTTATCACAAATACTCCACTCATGAGTTTGAGATTGTGCGCACAATCCGCCCCTAGGAGAATAAATAATTTTGCCACGAGTGTGGTCCTTCACAATAAGGACAAGAGTCATTAAAGTATGAAAAACTACCATCCGACCAATTTTTATTAAATGATGCCATTTTTCAAAAACTAAGAAAATATACAAGAAAATCAACAAGAAAACAAACAAAGATAAGAAAAATAACTACACAATTATTCATTAGTTTGAACCAAAGCACATACGCTTACTTCTCAAACAACCTAAATACGCTAAATTGTTCCCCGGCAGCGGCGCCAATCCACTACTAAAAAGTAAATGGACACAATTACATGCAATATAATTTACCCAAATATGAGTTGGGGTCGAATCCCACAGAGAACAATATGTAGGCGTATAAGAGAACTATCACTTATTATGGGAAGCCAAACACTTAAAAGGGTTTTGAGAAAATATTTATGTCTCAATGCGAAAATATAAACTAACCTAGAAAGCAAGTAAAATGATCAATGGCTACAAGAATGGATGCAGTAAGAATTACACTCAAGTAACGATCCAATGTATTTTATGATTATACAAATATGAGGAAGTCTATGTTAATTAGCCTCGGGTGATAATTCTTTATTAGCCTCTTCCAAAGACTAGCAAGACTTTCTAATTGAATTATCCCTAAAATAATTATGAGATCAAGCGCACTCGAATATGGCTACAAGTAGTTCAATCCTATCCCTAGGTAGAATCTATAAAGTGAGGGTTAACACCTCAAGTTCTTGTTAATTAATCTTTCCCAACCCCAGATTATCTTTTCCTAAATCAATTCGAAGTTAATGGGCGAGTCCTAGGGTTAGCTAATCCCTTTGGAATTATTACAGAACAAGAATAACTAAAGAAACAATAAGTCACTTCATAATAAATAAAAATTGTTCAATACATAAGCACAACAAGATATCTAGTCCATACTTTCAATATGAATATTCCCATAAATAAGATTCAAGTATTGGAAAAAATACTACACACATAGATACAATACAAAACAAGGAAATGAACATAAATGCGTAAGAAAGCTCCAAGTCTTCAAGACCCAAGTGTGTGTGCAAGAACCCTAGCTCTAAAAGTCAAGAGACTGAAAATTAAGCCAAAAATATTTTACAAATGAGCTAGGTCGTCTATTAAAGGGTTTGGGGCCAAAAAATATAAAATTACAGAAGTGCCCAGAACTGAAGCGCGATCTTTACATTTGCAAAGGAAGGTTTCACATTTGAGAACCTGGCTTTTCTGTTGAAGATCACATTTGCGATGGAGGACTTCGCATTTGCGAAGGTTAACTGTCTAATTTGACTTCGCACTTGCGGTCCATATTTCGTAATTGCGAACATTGTTTGGATCAGTTGGATTCGCAATTGCGATTCACATGTTCGCATTTGCGAACGTTGACTTTCTTCGTTGACTTTACAATTGCGAGCTTCTGCTAGCATTTGCGACACCTGAGGCCAATTTCCAGATTTTTGCTTTTGAGCCCCTTTTGACTTGTTTTTGCTTGGTTTCTTCCCGATCACTTCTAAAATCACATAAAACCTATAAAAGAGAAGTAAACGACATTAAACACTTTATTTTATCAATCAAACATAGCAATAATTTAAGATTAAAGACGAGATAAGTTGATAAAATACAAACTTATCAATCAGTCATGTCAAAATGCTTTTGAAAGGATCAAAAGATACTTGCTGAATCCATCTGTGTTAGGGGCGCCAATGCTTGGGAAGCCATTGATACTCTACATCGCGGCACAGGAACGTTCACTTGGAGCACTACTTGCTCAAGAGAATGAGGAAGGAAAGGAACAAACCTTGTACTACCTTAGTTGAACTCTGATAGGAGCTGAGTTGAACTATACACTTGTTGAGAAAATATGCTTAGCGTTACCTTATGTGATAAAGAAGCTAAGGCATTATTTTGAAGAATACACCATCAAAATCATCTCTCGAGCAGATCCCGTGAAGTTCGTGATGATTCGACCTGTTCTTTTTGGACGCCTAGCAAGATGGTCCGTGTTGTTTAACCAATATGAGATCACGTACGCACCTCAAAAGTCTGTGAAAGGACAAGCACTAGCTAATTTTCTAGCCGATCACCCTCTTCCGACGGAATGGAAGCTTTCTAATGAGTTTCCAGATGAAGATGTTTTGTCATTGAAGAATCGCCACCAGGGATAATGTTCTTTGATGGATCTGCACGTCGTAACGGTGCGAGGGCCAGTGTTGTGTTGATCTCTCCAGAAAGACAAGTCTTTCCATTCTCCTTTGTTTTAGGCGAAACATGCTCCAACAATGCCGTAGAGTACCAAGCTTTGATCGTCGGTCTCGAAATGGCATTAGACATGAAAATTCTACAGTTGGAGATCTACAACGACTCTAAGCTGATCATCAACCAACTTTTTGGGAGTTACGAGGTATGGAAGATCTCTTGCCATACCATCAATATTCTTCTGGTTTACTTGGAAGATTCGACCAAGTGTTCTTAAACCACGTCCCAAGAGAAGAAAATCGCAAGGCTGATGCTTTGGCCAACTTTGCTACGACGATGGCACTTGGAGAGTATGAGACAACAAAGGTATATGTTTGTCATCGATGGGTCATTCCGAGACTTCTTGATCTCAAAGCAACGAAAGCCATCATACATCCATTCGGGTGATTGACGAAGAAGATTGGAGGCAACCAATGACAGAGTATCTTGAACAAGAAAGTTACCTGAGGATCCCCGACAAAGAACATACATCAAGTGAAGGGCGCCATGATTCATACTCTATTAGGGGACATTATTTTGCCGCTCATTTGAAGGACTATTCTTACAATGTCTTGACAAAGAAGAAGCTTGCCAAGCGATGGAGGAAGCACATTCTGGCTCATGTGGAGCACACCAATCTGGTCCTAAGATCCACTTTCGCATCAAGCGGATGGGCTACTACTGGCCGAGAATGGTGAAGGATTGCATGTAACATGCCAAAAGATGTCAAGTGTGTCAATTCCACGCCAACTATATCCACTAACCTCCGGAGCTTCTCCATCCAACTGTAGCTTCATGGCCTTTTGATGCATGGGAATTTGACGTTGTTGGACCGCTTCCAAAGTCATCAAAGGGACAGATGCACATATTGGCTGCCATAGACTACTTCTCTAGATGGGCTGAAGCTGTTCCACTCAAGGAAGTAAAAAATGAAACTGTTGCCGATTTTATCAAGTCGAATATAATTTTTAGGTACGGCATACCAAGAGACATAATCACTGATAATGGAATGCCATTTGACAACAAGCTCGTAAGGATTCTGTGTGAGAAGTTCGGTTTCAAGCAATATAAGTCTTCAATGTATAATGCACCCACCAACGACCTTGCTGAAGCTTTTAACAAGACGCTTGGTAACCTTTTGAAGAAAGTTGTTGCAAAGAACAAGAGAGACTAGCATGAGAAAATTGGTGAGGCTTTGTGGGCATACCAGACAACCTTCAGAACTGCTACACAATCAATTCCTTACTCTTTGTGTATGGCGTAGAAGCAGTCCTTCCACTGGAGCAACAAATTCCATCATTGTGGATCACAATCCAAGAAGGACTCATGTCTGAAGAGAATGCTTAACTTCGCCTAGCAGCCTTAGAGGCATTGGATGAGAAAAGATTGAAAGCGCAACAAAAGTTGGAGTGCTATAAGCTCAACTAGCTAGAACATTTAACAAGAAAGTGCAACCACGATCATTCCAAGTGGGAGACTTACTCCTAGCTGTTTGACGATCCATAATCCTCAACAAACGCATAGGCGACAAGTTTACCTCAAAATGGGATGGGCCATATGTTGTGAAGGAAGCCTATTCAAGTGGCGCATACAAAATCATCGATAAGGATGGTCTCAGAGTTGGTTTGATCAACAGAAAATTTCTGAAGCAGTATTTCCCGTGAAAGTCATCGATGCTCCTCAATGCAAGAGCCTAAGCTGCAACTCATGAAGCTCCTTGATGCATGAGCCTAAACTGCATGTTGCTATGCTCCTTGATGCATAAGTCTAAACCGCACATTGCTACACTCCTGATCCCCAAGAGTCTAAACTATGTACGGCAAAAAAAGAAGTCTGCTAGGTTGAAAACCTCGAAAGAGGCGGCCTAGAAAAAAGTTAAGACAAAAAAAAAAGCCCGCTAGGTTGAACACCTCGCGAGAGGTGGCCTAGGCAAAGATTAGAACATAAAAGAACAAAAAAGAAAACAAACTCATCTTTCAGAACTATGTTATGACTCAATCCTCTTCGCCGAGGTACGTAGGCAGCTTATAGTTTCACTCTAAGTTCAGTCGAATGAGTTTTAAAAAAAAGGGTTTGGCTTATAGGATCATCACATTAACCATTTCAAGTAGAGAGGCATATATAAATACCAAAAAGAAGACAATTTGCATTGAAGTGTAAAAGAAATTTTATTGCTTCAATGTTATAAAGTTGATACATCCAAAAAATGTGGAGACGAAATGCATTAGACATTATCCTATACAAAAGCCTAAGTAATGAAAATTATCGTGAACTAGGCTTTGTTACTAACGCGTCTTAAATGCTTTTCCAAGAATGTATGACATCTCCTCATTTAATACGCCATTCTCAATTTATGTCTCTCGCCTTCAGTAGTTGATGATCTCTTGACCATATGTGTTGTTGTTAGGCCTTGAGCATGGTAGTTACTTCTCTTGTGCAAGTGTTGGTTGAAGGTCCCATATGTGACAAGTTGTCTATCTTTAAAAAAAAAAACTTCAATCATCATGGGAGTCGCCATTGATGAACATCAAGACTATCAACAAATCAAGTGCAATGATTGGTGAAGGGGTGGCCTCGCATGAAGACCTATTACAATAATTATTTCTTTCTCATAGAGATTTTGCGTGCTCAAAACTTCAACATATCCGCATCTTGTATGACATCTCAGTCTGATATCCAGACCCTTTGAGCTCCTTTTCAAGTCTGCAAAAGAAATAAATGAAGAGATAAGATTTAGAAAGCATGATAGCTAAATCTACTATATGCAAGACTGTAAGAGTCAATTTCAAGAAAACAACAACATTCATAGGACAACTCAGAGAGCATAGAAATGGAAAGCGAGCTCAACAGATGACAAGATTAACTTTAGAAAAGTACTGCGGTTCATCTGGAAGACATTCTGCCCCTAACATTTTATATGTTGTAGATTTGAAATCTCTCCTCACACTCTTCAGTCCACTAGAACGGAGCACCCTTGTAGGTCAATTTGGTCATAGGTGCAGCAATAGATGAGAAGCCCTCTACGAATCGGCGATAATACCTTGCCAAACCAAGGAAACTCCGGATCTCAGTAGCTGAAGACGGTCTGGGCCAACTCTGCACTGTTTTAATATTCACACTTTGAAAATTTTGCTTACAACTCCTTATCTCTCAAGGTCTGAAGCATGGTCCTCAGGTGCTGAACCGTGTCCTTGAGGACAAGCAGATGGGGGTCGTCATATTGACGCTCTCTGATACAATAATATAGAAAAGACCGAGAAATAACACAAGCCAAAACTTGACTTAGCTTAGATACATCCAATCTAACAAACTAGTTGGCCAAGGCCTGAACATCCAATGCTAATGGCCTCTCCGCTGCTGGTAGATATGCTAAACCGTCCAAGCTCTCCGCCTTGTGACTCAAGGCATCGACCACTACATTGGCCTTCCCTGGATGATATAGGATGTTGATATCATAGTCCTTAAGAAAATCTAACCACCTCTGCTGCCGCAAGTTAAGATCCTTCTGTTTGAACAGATGTTGTAGACTCCGGTAGTCGGTATAGATCTCACAAGGGATACCGTACAAATAGTGCCGCCAAATCTTTAAGGCATGAACAATAGCCGCTAACTTAAGGTCGTGGACAAGATAGTTCTTCTCATGCACATTTAGTTGTCTAGACGCGTAGGCAATCACCCTACCGTCTTGCATCAACACCGCGCCGAGACAGATGCGGCGATGCATCACAGTATATAGTGTGAGACCTCGAGCCCGTAGGCAACACTAACACTAAGGCTGTAGTCAAAGCTGTCTTGAGCTTTTGAAAGCTCTCCTCACACTCCTCAGTCCACCAGAACGGAGCACCCTTCTTGGTCAATTTGGTCAGAGGTGCAGCAATATATGAGAAACCCTTTACTAATCGGCGGTAATACCTTGCCAAACCAAGGGAACTCTAGATCTCAGTAGCTAAAGATGGTCTGGGCCAAATCTGCACTGCTTTAATCTTTTCGAATCTACCTTGATCCCCTCACTCGACACTACATGACCCAAAAATGCCACCGTATCAAGCCGGAATTCACACTTTGAAAATTTTGCGTACAACTTCTTTTCTCTCAAGGTCTGAAGCACGGTCCTCAGGTGCTGAACCGTGTCCTTGAGAACAACCAGAAGGGGGTCATCATATTGATGCTCTATGATACAATTATATAGAGAAGATCGAGAAACCACACAATCCAAAACTCGACTCGGCTTAGATATATCCAATCTAATAAACTAGTTGGCCGAGGCCTGAACATCCAATGCTAATGGCCTCTCTGCTGCCGGTAGATATGCTAAACTGTCCAAGCTCTCCGCCTTGTGACTCAAGGCATGGGCCACCATATTGGCTTTCTGGGGATGATATAGGATGTTGATATCATAATCCTTATGCAAATCTAACCACCTCTGCTGCCGCAAGTTAAGATCCTTCTGTTTGAACAGATGCTATAGACTTCGGTGGTCGGTATAGACCTCACAAGGGACACCGTACAAATAGTGCCGCCAAATCTTTAAGGCATAAACAATAGCCGCTAACTCATGGTCGTGGACATGATAGTTCTTCTCATGCACCTTCAACTGTCTAGACGCGTAGGCAATCAGCCTACCGTCTTGCATCAACATTGCGCCGAGACCGATACGCAATGCATCACAGTACACAGTGTAAGACCCCGAGCCATAGGCAACACCAACATTGGGGCTACAGTCAAAGATGTCTTGAGCTTTTGAAAGCTCTCCTCACACTCAGTCCACCAGAATGGAGCACCCTTCTGGGTCAATTTGGCCATAGGTGCAGCAATAGATGAGAAACCCTCTACGAATCGGCGGTAATACCTTGGCAAATCAAGGAAACTCCGGATCTTAGTAGCTGAAGACGGTCTGGGCAAACTGTATACTGCTTCAATATTTTTCGGATCTACTTGATCCCCTCACTCGATACTACATGACTCAAAAATGCCACCGAATCAAGCTAGAATTCACACTTTGAAAATTTTGCATACAACTTCTTTTCTCTCAAGGTCTGAAGCACGATCCTCAGGTACTGAATCGTGTCCTTGAGGACAAGCAGATGGGGGTCGTCATACTGACGCTCTCTGATATGATAATATAGGGAAGACCGAAAGACCACACAAGCTAAAACTCGACTCGGCTCAGAAACATCCAATCTAACAAACTGGTTGGCCAAGGCTTGAACATCTAATGCTAATGGCTTCTCCGCTGTCGGTAGATATGCTAAACTGCCCAAGCTCTTCGCCTTGCGACTCAAGGCATCGGCCACCACATTAGCCTTCTAGGGATGATATAGGATGGTAATAAATATTCCTTAAGCAACTCTAACCACCTCCGCTGTTTCAAGTAAAGACCCTTCTATTTAAACATATGTTGTAGACTCCGGTGGTCGGTATAGACCTCACAAGGGACACCGTACAAATAGTGCCGCCAAATCTTCAAGGCATGGACAATAGCTTCTAACTCAAGGTCGTGGACATGATAGTTCTTCTCATGCACCTTCAGCTGTCTAGACGCGTAGGAAATCACCCTACCGTCTTGCATCAATACCGCGCCGAGACCGATAAGCGATGCATCACAATATACAGTGTAAGACCCCGAGCCCGTAGGCACTACCAATACTAGAGCTGTAGTCAAAGCTGTCTTTAGCTTTTGAAAGTCCTCCTCACACTCCTCATTCCACCAGAACGGAGCACCCTTCTGGGTCAATCTGGTCATTGATGCAACAATATATGAGAAACCCTCTATGAATCAGTGGTAATACCCTGCCAAACCAAGGAAACTTCGTATCTTAGTAGCTGAAGACGGTCTAGGCTAACTCTGCACTGCTCCAATCTTTTTCGGATCTCCCTTGATCCCCTCACTCGACACTACATGACCCAAAAATGCCATTGAATCAAGCTAGAATTCATATTTATAAATTTTTACATAAAACTTCTTTTCTCTCAAGGTCTGAAGTACGGTCCTTAGGTGCTGCTCATGATCCTTCCAGCTCCGGGAGTATACCAGAATGTCATCAATAAACACAACGAAGAATGAGTCAAGAAAGGCTGGAATACACTGTTCATTTAATGCATGAATGCTGTTGGGCTGTTGGTCAGCCCAAATGACATCACAAGGAGCTCGTAATGACCATATCGAGTCCTAAAGGTAGTCTTCGGGATATCTGGCTCAAGAATCTTCAATTGATGATAGCCTAAATGCAAGTCAATCTTGGAAAACATTCTGGCACCTTGTAGCTGATCAAATAGGTCATCAATGTGGTGCAATGGATACCGGTTCTTCACCGTAACCTTGTTCAATTGGCGATAGTCAATACACATGCGCAGAGAACCATCATTCTTCTTTACAAATAAGACCGTAGCACCCCAAGGTAATACACTGTGTCAAATGAAACCCTTATCAAGAAACTTCTGCAACTTCTCCTATAACTCTTTCAACTCTGGTGGGGCCATACGATATGGTGGAATAGAAATGGGCTGAGTGTCCGGTAGAAAATCAATACCAAATCAATATCCCTGTCGAGCGGCATGCCCGGAAGATCTGCCGGAAATATATCTGGATAATCCCTCACTACCGGAACTGACTCAATGGTAGGAGTATCAATACTGACATCTTTCACATATGCTAGGTACGCATCACACCCCTTTCCAATTATCCGATGCGCCTTAAGGAAAGACACCACCCTGCTAGCAATATAATCTAAAGTACCTCTCCACTTTAACCGTGGCAAACTTGGCATAGCCAACGTCTCCGTCTTGGCGTGACAGTCAAGGATAACATGATAGGGCGACAACCAATCCATGCCCAAAATAACATCAAATTCTATCATACTAAGCAACAATAAATCGGCTCTGGTCTCAAAACCACCAAGAACAACTAAACATGACCGATACACACGGTCAACAACAAGGGAATCCCCCACAAGCATGGACACATAGACAGGGGAACTCAGAGAATCACGGGATATACCCAAATACAAATCAAAATAAGATGATACATAGAAATAAGTAGAGCCTGGATCAAATTAGACTGATGCATCTCTATGACAAACCGGAATAATACCTGTAATAACTGAGTCGGATGCAACTGCCTCCGTCCTAGCAGGAAGAGCATAATATCAGGCCTAGCCTCCCCCTCTAGGGCGATCTTTACCTGCCCAACCTCCACCCCTAGCTGGCTGTGCAGGTGGAGTGGCAACTGGTGCAGTAACTATGACCTGAGAAGCCTAAGGGCCATGTGGAATACGTGGGGCCTGAGTAGTTTGTGGAGGTGCACTCTTCCCGAGTCTAGGGCAGTCCCTCATCACCACACTCAAAATAAGTTCTCGGTGCACGTGGCTGCTGGAACTGGATTGAGCTTAATCGGCTGGACTGACTGCTAAAAGCTCCCTGTGCAAGAAGTGCACTAGACAATAGAGGTGCTTAATGGGGAACCCAAGGTTTGGGAATGGCTGAAATGCTGCTGGAAGCTGGAAGTGCTGAATAAACAGGGCGGCTCACATAGTGCCTACCATGACGGGCTGCAACTAGGGCATAGGCACCACTATATGTGCCAGAATCTCGAGACCTCTTGACCTCCCTCTCCTCTCTCTCCCGGGCCCACATACCCTCCAATCTCCTAGCAAACTCCATTACCTACTGGTATGGAATTCCTGTCTCCAACTCTTGAGCCATGCTGGAATCTGATAGCAGGGTTGAGCCTCTAGATAAATCGACGAGCTTGCTCTTTGATAGTAGCAACCAAGGCTGGTGCATGCTTGGAAAAATCACTGAACCGAACTACATACTCTGATACGGTCATAGCACCCTGGCGCAACTGCGCGAACTCTACGCACCATGCATCCCTAAGACACTGGGAACAAACTCCCTCAAAAACATATTTGAGAACTGAGCACAAGTGAGTGAAGCTGCCTCGCTGGACAACCCAACTCATACTGAAATGACCCGATAGTTGTTTTGATCTTTAGCGCGTCATTCGGCAGTTTGGGGCCTTGAGTAGCTTCACTTCATGTCTGATGACTTGTACGTTTGTTCGGAATTGAATTTTGGGAAGTTTGGAGTTGATTCGGAATGAAAATTCTCAATCCGGAAGCCTTAAATTGGAAGAGTTGACTAAGGTTTGACTTTTGAGTAAACGATCTCGAAATCGGGATTTGAAGGTTCCATAGATTCGTTTGATGATTTTGGACTTGTGCGTATGTTCGTATCGAGTGCTAGGTAGTCCGGGAGCATTTCATCACCTATTATGGAAGGTTGGCATTTTTAAAATTTAAGAATTTCTTAAGTTTGATATGAAGTAAATTTTGGTGTTATCAATGCTTGTTTGGGGTTTTGAGCCTTGGAATAGGTTTGTATTGTGATTTATGACTTGTGCGTAAAGTTTGGCATCATTCTGGAATGTTTAAGCATAATTTGGACGCGTTCGGTGAAGTTTAAAAGTTTGAGAGTTAAATAAAGGTTTCGATCGTCGGTTCATTGTTTTGATGTTGTTTGAAGTGATTTGAGGCTTCGACTAAGCTTGTATCATGTTTTGGGATGCGTTGGTATGTTTGGATAGGGTCCCGGGGGCCTCAAGTTTTATTCAGGTTGAAATCAGAGTGAGAATTTGGCCTTACGCAATTTATAGGGGCAGCAGATTTTTGTGCAACAACACTGGCGTGGTTTTGACCACAGGTGCGGAACCACAAAAGCAGCCAAGGGGATCGCACAAGCAGTTCTGGGTGAGCTGGCAGTGGCTGGAGGAGCGAGCCTATTTCCGTATCTGCGAGCTCGCAGATGCAGGCAATGGAACGCAAAAGCGAAGAGGCGAGGAGGAGTGGTTTTTTGAAGATGTGAAGGTTAAAGCGTAGGTGCAAAGTGTATTCCACAGAAGAGGAAAGGGGCCTTGGGATGATGAAGCGCAAAAGCGGAGGAATTCTGTAGAAATGGACCCGCAGAAGCAAAAGCGAAGTGCTGGAGGCAGGGGGTGTTTGCAGATGCGATGTTTAGACCGCACCTGCTGGACCACAAATGCGGTCAAGTGACCGCAGATGTGATGATCGCTAGGTAGAATGCCTTGTTAAGTACGTGGGTTTGGCTCATTTTCATCTCATTTACTCTATGGGAGCCGACCTTGGAGCGATTTTGGAACGCCATTTTCAATCATGAAGTAAGTGATTTCTACAAGTTGTAAGTTAAATGTACGAATTTTAGGCTTGTAAATTCATGAAAATTTGTAAAAATTGTTGAGCTTTTGAAGAAATCCTAGATTTTGATATTTTTGGATTTTTACCACAAAATTGGACATAGAATTGGGAATAATTTATATATTTGAGTTCATAATGTTATGTCTAATGTTTATCTTCAAAAAGTTTTGGAATTCGGGCACGTGGGCCCGATGGTTGACTTTGTGGACTTTTTGAACGAAGTTGGGAATCATTATAAATCGTTAAATTATATGCATTGGGATATATTTTTACTGATTTGCACATTATTTGACTAGTTTTGGATTGATGGCCATCGGTTTGAGGTGTTAGAGAGACGCTGGTGCCGGTTATGGAACTTCGGAGTGAGGTAAGTCTCCTGTCTAACCCTGTGAGGGGAAAATTTTCCCTCGTAGGTGTTGTTCTGGTTGTATGCTACATGTTGTGGGAGTTGCGCACGTATCAGGGGACGAGTGTCCGTGCGTATGCTAGAATTCTTGATTATGTCCAGGTAGACTTAGGTTCACGCCATGCTATAATTGTATTATTTGAGTTATCCTTGCCTGTTTAATTCCTTTGTTTCACATTGCGACTTGGACTAGGCTTTCGTAGAGTGATAGACTCGCTATGGTAGAGATTTGACGAGCTACGTGATTAGCCGTAGAATAATTGTGCTTCCGTTACGAATTTCTCACGCGTTGTGTGTTTTCATCGAAAAGATTCCTCAAATTTCATAACTCACACGTATATTCATGAGTGGGGTCAAGGACCCATTAAAGCTTCTTATTCTAATAGAATCTGGCCGTTCGCTTCTTATTCTAATGGGACCCATTCGTGAGCTTGGATCGCTTGAAGATTGTACGACGGTTAGGAGGTCAGGTGTACAATTGTGGCAGATAATTCAGGATGTGTTATGATTATTCCAACAAGAACTTGGGAGAAATTTGGTTGAGCAATGGTGCTAGATCATGGTAACTGAGGAGGAGGAGCCATTGTGACTTATGGAATTATGTAATGAGTGGGGGAGCCTATCGTCTATAAATGATATGCCTTTGTAGTTTCGGGTTATCAGTACATTGGTGGATTAGATATTGCTAAGGGGAGAAAACATCAGGGGTAATTTGAGCAGGGGATTTGATGGATGTGACGTACACGGGAAAGTATTCATCCGGTTGCTTCATTGGAGTGCTTATATGCTAGCGGAGCACTAATTATTTTGTTAGATAATCAAGACTGTATTAGAGTGGGCGACTCTCAATAATGGTCCTAGTGGATTCAAGATTTTAAGGTGTGGTGCTTAAGGATTTTTCGGGTTCGTTATGTGGCTGAAGACTAGGTTTTGTAGTAGAGTGTGAAGGGTACTTATAGTATTCTATGTTATCATCAGGTATGCAGTGCAATGTTAGTAGGTTCATAGTATTTGTTCGGCTGTATTATTCTTTATGCGGGCCAGACAGTTCTTTTCCAGAGTTCGTTCTTTCGTCATATTCGAGTTGAAACTTGTTGGCGCATTAATGACGTCATATGAGATCTTTGTCAGTGTTTGAGGTGGCTTATTGCCCGAGCAACTTGTACTGGGTGAGACGAGGTTTTGGACCTTAAATTGGTACGATCAGATTTATGCTAAGTGTATTAAAGAGAATATGTCACTATTCAGTTCAAAATGAGGTAACAGTTCTTGTCAAGCGGAGCAACTCCGTGAGTTATTGATTTAATGAGTGGTTATGAGTTCCTACGCATCTCTTCATTGTTGCAGTATTATGAGGGTTGAGACCGGGCTTATATGTGATATGAGGTATACTACGGCGTCGGCTTGAGACCGGGCTTAGGGGAGGTTACCATGGGCAAATGCATTTTGCGGTGCATTGGGCGATGTCAACATAGGTGCATGATCATGTGTGGGTTCAGTGTGTGGAGATTGATACATTGTTTGTATGTTAGAATCAAGTCTTGTAGAGAGATTCAGAGGTTTGAAGTTGGTCCCAAGGCTTGTTGACTAAATAAAAGGGTGGATCTTTAGTCTGGCTCGAGCTATTGTATTCAACTGGGTTGTGGTGGCACGGGCAGGTACACAAGGTGTTGAGCAGTGATTTTGAGGCAACCCGGAGCAGGTCTTTGCATATTCGAGGACGAACGTATGTTTAAGTGGGGGAGAATGTAACGTCCCAATCGGTCATTTTGAGCTCTAGTGCATCGTTCGGCAATTTAAGGCTTTGAATAGCTTCACTTCATGTATTATGACTTGTACGTGTGGTCAGAATTGAATTTCGGGAAGTTCGAAATTGATTCGGATGGAAAATTCTCAATTCGGAAGCCTTAAGTTGGAAGAGTTGACTAAGATTTGACTTTTGAGTAAACGATCTCAGAATCAGGATTTGAAGGTTCCAATAGGTTTGTATAATAATTTCGGACTTGTGCGTATGTTCGGGTCGAGTATCGAGTGGTCCGGGAGCATTTCGGTGCCTATTATAGAAGGTTGGCATTTTGAATATTTAAGAATTTTTTAAGTTTGATTTGAAGTGATTTTGGTGTTATCGATGTCCGTTCGGGGTTCCGAGCCTTGGAATAGGTTCGTATTGTGATTTATGACTTGTGCCTAAAGTTTGGCGTCATTCCGGAATGTTTAAGAATAATTCGGACGCGTTCGACAAAGTTTAAAAGTTAAATAAAGGTTTCAATCGTCGATTCGTAGTTTGATGTTGTTTGACATGATTTGAGGCTTCGACTAAGTTCGTATCTTATTTTGGGATACGTTGGTATGTTTGGATGGGGTCTCGAGGGCCTCAAGTTTGATTCTGATTGAAATCGGAGTGAGAATTTGGCCTTCTGCAATTTCTAGTGGCAGCAGCTTTGGTGTAACCACACCTGCAAAGTTTTAGCTGCAGGTGTAGAGTTGCAAAAACGGGCAAGGGGATCGCAGAAGCGGTTCTAGGCGAGCTAGGCAGTGGCCGTAGGAGCGAGCCTATTTCCGTATCTGCGAGCTCGCAGATGCGGGCAATGGAGCGCAGAAGCAAAGAGGCGAGGAGGATTGGTTTTTCGCAGATGCGAAGGTTCAAGTGCAGGTGCAAAGTGTATTCCGCAGAAGCGGAAAGGCGGCCTTGGGATGAAAAAGCGCATAAGCAAAAGAATTCCATAGAAGCGGACCCACAAAAGCGGACCCTTGTCCGCAAAAGCGAAGTGCTGGAGGCAGGGGGTGTTTGCAAATGTGGTGTTTAGACCGCACTTGGGGGACCACAGATGTGGTCAAGTGACCACCGGTGCGATGATTGTTGGGCAGAATGCCTTGTTAAGTTGGGGGATTTAGCTCATTTTCATCTCATTTCTTCCTTGGGAGCCGACCTTAGAGCGATTTTGGAGCGCCATTTTCATCGTTAATCATGAGGTACATGATTTCTACAAGTTGTGAGTTAAATATACAAATTTAGGCTTGTAAATTCATGAAATTTTGTAGAAGTTATGGAGCTTTTGAAGAAAACCTAGAATTTGATATTTTTGAATTTTTACCACGAAATTGGACATGGAATAGGGAATAAATATATTTGAGTTCGTAATGTTATGTGTAATGTTTATCTTCGAAAAGTTTTGGAATCTGGGCACATGAGCCCGAGGGTTGACTCACTGGACTTTTCGAGCGGAGTTGGGAATCATTATAAATTGTTAAATTTTATGCATTGGGGTATATTTTGATTGATTTTCATGTTGTTTGACTAGCTTTGGATTGGTGGCCATCGGTTTGAGGTGTTAGGGAGACGTTGGTGCTTGTTACGGAACTTCAGAGCGAGGTAAGTCTTCTATCTAACACTATGAAGGGAAAATTTACCCTGTTGGTGTTGTTCTTGTTGTATGCTACATGTTGTGCGAGCTGCACACGCATGAGGTGACGAGTGACCGTGCGTATGCTAGAATTCCTGATTATGTCCGGGTAGACTTAGGTTCATGCCATGCTTTAATTTTACTATTTGAGTTATCCTTGCCTATTTAATTCCTTTATTTCGCGTTGCAACTTGAGACTAGGCTTGCGTAGAGTGATAGACTCGCTATAGTAGAGATTTGACGAGCTACTTGATTAGCCACGGAATAATTGTGCTTCCCTTACGAATTTCTCGCGCATTGTACATTTTCATCGAAAAGCTTCTTTAAATTTCATAACTCACATATATATTCGTGAGCGGGGTTAAGGACTCCTTAAAGCTTCTTATTCTAATGGGATCGAGCCGTTCGCCTCGGCAGTATCATACTCTTATGGGATCGGGTCATTCGCCTTAGTAGTATCATATTCTTATCGGATCGGGCCGTTCGCCTCAGCAGTATCGTACTCTCATGGGATCGGGCCTTCGCCTCGGCATTTTTATAAAATACTCTTGTGGGATCGGGCCTTAGCATTGGCATTTTTATAAAATACTCTTGTGGGATCGGGTCGTTCGCCTCGGCAACTTCATGAAATACTCTTATGGGATCGGGTCGTTCGCCTCGGCAACTTCATGAAATACTCTTATGGGATCGGGTCGTTCGCCTCGCCAGAATCGTGCGTAATATTTGACCAGAAGCCAGCATATCAGTGAGCTTTCTTGATTTGAGTTGTGACGACCTATCGGGTGGGGATCATTTTATATATACTCCGTTTGAGAAGGTAATCGATAACTGAGAGCTTGTGTTTACTGTTAGAGGAGGATTGTACCACGTACCTATATTTGTTTATACTGTATATTTACCATGCCTCATACTTGCTTACTTTCTTTTGTATTTGATTTATCTGACCACTATTAAGTGTCGATATCGACCCCTCGTCACTACTTCTCCGGAGTTAGGCTAGATACCTACTGAGTACGCGTTGATTTACGTACTCATGCTACACTTCTGCACTTATTGTGCAGGTATATATTTCTGGTGGTCTTTTAAGCCTAAAGGCGCTGCTATTGCAGGGACTTTACAATGAGCTGCACCCCTTGTTACGATCCGCAACATACAGAGGCTCCATTATAGTTATTTATATTTTCCTGTGTAACTTGTATTCCTGACAGATGTTGTATTTTTATTGTACCTTCTATTAGATGTTCATGCACTTGTGACACCGGGTTTTGGGGGTTATTCTAGAAGTTGTTTTTGGATTGTTTTATATTGGCGCAACTTTACTTTATATTTTAATTAACTGTATGTAACTACGATTTGTTTTAATGCACTAATCTCTCTATCTAAATAAGATTCATGATTTTAAAATTAATAAAATAAATAATTAAGTGTTGGCTTGTCTAACGGCGACGTTGGGCGCCATCACGACCTATAGTGAATTTTGGGTCGTGACACATATACTCGCCACCACTGATAAACCGCTCCCTTAAGCTGGAACGTAGTGAAAGTAATCCCTCTAGACTCCACAATACCCATAGTACGGAGGATATGGGGGCACTCCTCAAAAAAATCCTGGGCATCCTCTGATGCTAACCCGTTGAAAGTAGGAGGGTGGTACTTCTTGTACCTCTCGAGCCTGAGCTGCTCCCCTCAAAAGTTGCTGCCCTAACCTCAGGCTGAACCGGGGTGACTGGCAGCACTGGTATGACCTCTGGGACCTGATCAACCTGGATCCACTACTCTAGGGTTCGGGCGGTGGGAGTCTGTGCTCCTCCCCCGGCTTGAGATGTGGTAGGAGCAAGTGGGATCAACCCTGCCTGAGCTAGAGTGCCAAAGATGCTCAGAAACTGGGCGAGGGTCTCCTGAAGTGCTGGGGCAGTAACAAGCGCATCAGATGTCTGTCCTCCAACTGGAGCTACTGGTGGCTCCTCCGTAGTAGCTCGGGCCAGTGCTCTGGCTGCACCACGTGCCAGTCCTCGGCCTCTACCCCGACCCCGGCCTTTCGCGGCTCTGGCAGGGGGCAAGGGTGTTTGGTCATCCGATCTGGCTATGCGTGTCCTTACCTTCTGTGAGAGAATATAAAGACAAATATTTAAAATCCTGAAGTCGACAAATTCACACGTTAAGGGATCAAATAAATGAAACTTTTCCTAATAGTTCCATAGCCTCTTGAAGATAAGTACAGACGTCTCCGTACCGATCCGCGAGACTCTATTAAACTTGTTTGTGACTCATAACAGCTATGAACCTAGAGCTCTGATACAAACGTGTTACTAGACCCCAATTTTCCTGCGTAGGATATCATGACGGCACCTAGTCTCTAAGACTAGGTAAGCCTAACAAACAAGCGGAATAATTGAAATAATGGTTTAAAGTCTCAAAACTTCAACAATTATATAAAATAAAATCTGTAACTCAACCATGTACAACTCCCAGAAGCTGAAAAAATATAAGTCACAAGCTCTATGAAGTGAAAACTAAATAACTCTATACAATAGTGTCTAAATAAGGATAAGGAAATAAAATAATCCAGGTGGAGGGGGACTTTGAGGCCTGCAGACGCTGGCAGGTGTACTTTGAAGTCTCCACACACAGACTCTATTCACTGCCGCTCGGACAGGTAGGAGGTACCTGGATCTGCACAAAAAGATGTGCAGAAGGCGTAGCATGAGTACACCACAACGGTACCCAGTAAGTGCCAAGGCTAACCTCGGTAGAGTAGTGATGAGGTCAGGTCAAGGCCCTATTGAAAACAATAAGAAACAGGATGAAAGATTTAACAATATAATAAAATGACAAAGGAAATGAATCAAGTAAGGAGTATACCAAAAATTAACTACACAGAATCAAGGCAAATAATACATCACGGAAGGAAACAAGGATTTAACATGTTAAGGAAAATGCAACCAAAAACAAGTACATCAAATAAAGAAAGATCAACAAGGGTCACTATCGAGGTACCGCCTCGTAGTCCCAAATTAAAAAAATAACTCACAATCTTTCCTTATATCACCATAGAGCCTTTATATTTAGTTTTGAAAATTATTTTTCCGAAATAGCATCCCCAGTTTTAGCCCGCCTTATCACACCGCATGACTTCTAGTAGTTTCCCTACTAGTCACGCGTATCAAGCCCATCTTATCTCACCACGTGCGATTCAACCCCAAAGCCTTATACCACAATATGCGTATCAATATGACAACATATCATAAATCGCACCTCAAGTGCCCAATATCACGATTTGCCAGAGAAACCAAACAAATACAATATTTTTACATTAAAGAGCCCATGGTTCAAACGCAATGTCAAAAAGAATCTCAACAGTAACAACTAAAATGAACAACTCAACAGAATGGTATTTTACAACTTAACACTTGGCCTCAATGTGAATCACGACCTTTATATCTCAATTACCAATTTCAATAAAAAATTCCATGATTTAACAACTTCAAGTAAAGAGTTCAACATTTAAGTAATGAATATAGAATAAGGAACAAGAACTTCAACTAAACATGTAGGGCAATTAGCATGTATAAGAGAATAAGACAAGTAGACATGTGAAAATAGATTAAGAATGATGAATGCAACATGTTAAGATAACTCAATTAACGCGTGAGAGGAATCTACATAGCTAAAACTAGTAATTTTTATGTACACACTTGTCACCTTGCATACACGGCTTCCACACATCACAAGTATCACAAATAACACCAATCTAAAGGGGAATTTCCCCTACACAAGGTTAGGCAAGTCATTTACCTCAAATCACGCTAAATGAATCCACTAGTAGGCCTTTCTCTCGATTATCCGACTCCAAACGACTCGAATCTAGCAAAAATAATTTTATACTATAAATATAAACTATAGGAAACTAATTTGAACAATAAAATCACGATCTTTACGAATAAATAAAAAGTCAACTCAAAAAGTCAACTCGGGCCCGCGTGTCAAAACCCGACCAAAATTATAAAAATTCGAACACCCATTCGATATAAAGTCCAACCATACCAAAATTACTTACATCAACCATCAAAACGCCACTCAAATCCCCAAAATTCGGCCTAAGAAGTTTCACCATTTTTCCCAAAGTTTTTCAACTCCAATCACTAATTAAATGATAAATATAACGATGGATTCATGTAATACAACTAAAATAGAGTTAAAATCACTTACCCCGATCAACTCCTTGAAAATCCCTTCAAGAATCGCCCAAATTCGAGGTCTCTAGCTCAAAATATGAAAAATGGGTTCAAAACCTCATTTTAGAATTTTAACACTACTGCCCAGTGATTACTCTTTGCGATAACGGAAAGTCCCTCGCGATCGCGAAGAACAAACAAAGCTGCGCCTAACAATGGCCTTCACAAACGCGGTTGACTCCATGATAACGCGGTTCACCAATACACAGACCTACACAATCACGGACATGCCCACGCGATCGCGAAGAACAACTTTGCGTGACCAAGCTGCCTCACTTCCTTGTATGGCGAACATGATTCACTCTACGCATACGCGAAGCACCAACTTCACTACTTCCACGATCGCGACATCCTCTCTGCGAACGCGAAAAGGAAAAACCCAACAGCCCACAAAGATCCTTCATGATCGTGGACTTAACCTCGTGATCGCATAGAAGGAAACCGGATCAGAAACTTCAGCAATCTCCCAAGTCAAATTCCACTCCGTTAACCATCCGAAATCCATCTGAGTCCCCCAAAACCTCAATCGAACATACCAACAAGTCCCAAAACTCAATACGAACTTAGTCGAGGCCTCAAATCACATCAAAGAACATCAAAACACGAATCGCGCTCCAATTCAAGCCTAATGAAAACTAATGAATTCCAACTTCTACAATCGATGCCGAACCCTATCAAATCAAATCCGATTGACTTCAAATTTTTCACACAAGTAATAAATGATATTGTGGACCTATTCCAACTTCTGAAAATGGGATCCGACCCCGATATCAATAAAGTCAACTCCCGGGCAAACTTCCCAAACTTTCCAAACCTTAATTTTCCTAACTACGCCAATTCTTGCCGAAACGACCTACGGACCTCCAAATCAACATCCGGAAACGCTCCTAAGTCCAAAATCACTATAAAGAGCTATTGAAACCATCAAAACTCCATTCCAGAGTCGTCTTCATAAAAGTCAAACTACGGTCAACTCTAACAACTTAAACCTCCAGCTTAGGGACTATGTGTCCCATTTCACTCTGAAACTTTTTCGAACCCGAAATTAAGCACCCCGGCAAGTCACGTAATCACAATATAACACAGAGAAGACAATAAATAAGGGATCGGAGCTAATACATTCAAAACAACCGGTCGAATCGATACAATTTTAGATGGACTCAGATTACCACCTTGCTAAGTTTACTACTGTCACAATTCGAAGTGCAGGAGGAACCAGTAATCAATTTCTACATGGACTATATCTTTAAGTCATATTCTCCTTATTCAAAGAGGGTGACGAGAGTTGTTTAATTAAAAGCCAAACTTTGTGCAAATTAACTGTGCCTTGGTCCAGCGTGGATTTGGGAATTCATGACTTAGGTCACGTAACTTCTTCTTTTTCTTTCACAAAAAAGTTGCTGCCTATCCAATTACTCAATTGTTTCAGTTGAAGAAAAGATGTGGAGTAATTATTTTTATCGGTATTTCAAGTTTCGTCTAAGGTTCAATAAGTCTATACCTCGATAAATCTTGAAGTATGGGGGCATCTGTAGATATATAAAATTTATTGGGTCTAATTCATACAAAATTTGGATTAAATTCAATTGGGTTAAATAATTAATTTGGACTTTACAAACTAAATTAGTCCATTTTATTATTTTTAAGCCCAATGTCTATTTCATCTTAAGGCCAACTCTGGCCATGTGTCAAGTGACATGACATGTACAGTTGAACTCAAAACCAACCAGATGATGCCACGTGTTAAAAGATGTGCCAATCCCAAACAAAAATAGTGACTAATCAAGAGTTGTAAAGTGTCTAAAATGACATGTCTTGGCCAATCATAAGCAAACTTATGACATAGCTTATGTGATAAGTTTGACCCCTCATATGAGCCAATCAGAATCAAGCAAGAGAGTTCATATGCAGCTGGACTGTCCATCCTCTGCAACTATAAATAGAGGGGTTACATAAATCTCTGGGGAGATTCAGAATGGAGAAGAGCATTCCACAATTGGTGAAGGCATTCGCGAGCAAAGAGATCAATCATCAAGTGCAAAGTTCTTCAACAAAGGAGTGATCAACGGAGTTCTTCCTGGAGATCAACCCAAAATAAGAAAGTGCTACTCGACATTCTTGGCAATTAAATACATCACAAGAAGGTCTGCATCATCCTACATTCGAGAAAGACGCTTCTCAAGCCCTCGAATCACGGAGAATTTCAGAGAGGAGAATTAAGGGATACATAGAGTTGTACTCACAAATATTCATCAATAAAATATGTTTTTCTTCATATTATTTTTGTTGCAGTTTATTTTTCGTACTACAAAAATTTATTGCGAACACTTTCTAACTACCAAATTATGTTGTTTTACTTAAAAGTATGATCCTGTAAACTAAAAAATAGAATAAATATTATATTATAACATGTGAAATTATGCTTATTATAAAAATTATGGAGGCATATAACTTAAATAACTAACCACATGATACTCACTATGTTTCATTTTATATGATATTTTTTTTTGTTCGTTCAAAAAAGAATGAGATATATATTGAAAATATCTTTAACTACAAACTTCTCATTTTATTCTTAATAACATACATTTATAATATAAAATCAGGATACTTTTAATGTGTGTATTCTTATTAAAATTTAGATTATAAAATGAATTACAATATAATGTAGAATTCTATGTTATATGTTCTAGCTAGCACTAGTATTAAGTATAGGTAGAAATGTCAAATGGGTAGGTTGGGCCAACTTTTAACTGGTCATAATTGGTTGGGCTGATTTTGAGTGGGTAATTCCCGCCCAAAATTTACTTGAGCTGAGATGGACTATGTCAAGATGGGTTAAAATTTGGATCTGTGATGACCAGATAGGTCATTTATAGTTATAACCCTCAATTCTGCGTTTTGAAATCCTGACTAGCTCTGTTTAGCCTTTCTTGATTTGCGTGCATAATCCGTGTCTTTTTCGAAAGGTTTTTATGTGAAAACTTGATAAAAATATAAAATCGTGCCTTAAAAATTTATTTGAGTTGACTCCGGTCAACATTTTGAGCAAACAGACCCAGATCAGTATTTTGACGATCCCGGTGGATCCGTATCGTGATTTGGGACTTGGGCGTATATCCGGAATCGAATTTGGAAGCCCCTAACTTGAATTATCATAATTTATTGAAAACTATAAGTTTAAAGGTTTAAAGAAATTTTAAGGTTGACTGTAGTTTGACTTTGTTGCTACTGGGTCTGGATTCTTGTTCCGGAACATGGTTTAAGTTCATTAGAGTATTTATGACTTGTCTGCAAAATTAGTGCAAAACGGAGTAGATTTGACGTGATTCGGACGCCCGATTGAAAAGTTACATGTTCTTAAGTTTCATTAAAAATTTCATTCGGTTTGGTGTCCGATTCGTAGTTCTAGGTGTTATTTCCGTCTTTAGATCGCGCGAGCAAGTTCGTATAATATTTTGTGGACTTGCGTGCATGTTTGGTTTGGAGCCCTACGGGCTCCGGTGAGTTTCAGATATGTTGCAGATATTTTGAACTTAAGGAAATTGCTAGTTCTGGTGCAGGTCTCTGACCACATAACTGCGAGGTCAGTGTCGCATTTGCGAACGTTCATGTCTTCTGTCAGGTTCGCATTTGTGAACACGTAGTTCACATTTGCGATCAAATGGACGCAATTACTATCAAGTGATCATAATTGCGGAAGTCCAAGTTTGCATTTGAGAACAAAACCATCACATTTGTGATGGCAGCAGAGATGGGGGATCTTCGCGTTTGTGAAGGCTTTCTCGCATTTGCGGGGTTCGCAAATGCAAACCCAGATCGCAATTGCGACATCCATGCCTAGACAAAAGAAGGGAACAATGGCAATTAGCTCATTTCTTTCAAATTCTCAACCCTAAACACCTTAGAGGCGATTTTTCCAAGATCTTTTCTTCCTAAATTCATTGGTAAGTGACTCCAATCTACTTTCTTTCAATTACCCATTACATTTCTTAATATTTAAACATAAAATCTAGGATTTCCATGGTAGAAATTAGGGATTTGGGTAGAATTTAAGATTTTTGTAAAATTGAGATTTAGATCTGGAATTGAGGTCGGATTTTGAATTGAATTGCATAACCGGGCTCGGGGGTAAATGGGTGATCGGGATTTGGTCCGAACCTCAGGTTTTGACCAAGTGGGCTCGAGGTTGACTTTTGTTGATTTTTTTAATAATGATCTAACTTGAACCTCTTTCATTCATGGGTAGTTTTTAAGGCTTATTTTGAATCATTTGGTCAATAGTTTGCTAGATTTAGTTGGTTTGGAGGCTTGTTCGAAAGGCAAGGCCGTGGTTGAACCTTGAGTTGATTGCGGAGTGAGGTAAGTATTGGGTCTAACCTTGATTTGAGGGAATATGAATCCTTGAGCTATGTGCTATGTGAATTTCATGAGTAGCGTCGTATATGCGAGGTGACGAGTGTCTATACGCTCTCATTTACTTGTTTCCATGTCTACCCAAATTTTATTAATTATAGCATTCCATGTCTTGATTGTTACATGCCTTAACTTGTTGCTTGTCATTTATTATTCTCGCATTATACATGTTAATTCTTCCATGATCCCATGCTTATTGATACTTTCCCTAATTGTCTTACTTGTACCCTTGAACTGTCATATATTTGACTTGTCTTGTTGCTCAGTATTAAGAATAGCCTTTCATGATTTGGTACGAGATTCCATCTTGATTTGTAGCTTCCATATTCGTTAATTGTAGAGATTCTTGTGATTTGAGTGTTAAATTGATTGCACTTATTAATTTATTTACGGATCGGGTTTCACGCCGCAACAGGTGGAATAAGGGAGGATTATATTGATACAGTGAGATCGGGTTGTGCGCCGCAATAGGTGAAATAAGGGTGGATTGATATGGTGAAGTAAGGGAGAATCATGATATTGACTCTGATTATATGGTGGGATCGGGTTGCATGCCGCAACATAGATATTTACTTATTATTATTGATATTTACATGGTGAAATAAGGGAGGATCGTGTTGTTTGGTAGAATCGGGTTGCGCGCCGCAATAGTTTATGTGTTTTCTATTCCTTATTGTATTGTGTTGGTTTCAGTACTTTCGTACTAGACTCTAAGGATTGGTATTTCTGATATTTACTGCTTTTCTTTGAGGATTGAGTTATTTTCATGAGTTAACTGCCTTATTTCGTTTCTGTATTTTCCTTTCCTGTCATTATTTTATACTGCGTACAGGCTATTGTATGTGACCAGCCTTAGCCTCATCACTACTTCATCGAGGTTAGACTCGGCACTTACAGAGTACATGGGGTCGGTTGTACTCATACTACACTCTGCATTTCTTGTACAGATTTTGGATTCGGTCCTAGCGGCGGTCAGTAGATTGCTCGGGTTGACTATCAGTACGGAGACTTGAGGTACAGCTGCTCGGCGTTTGCATCCCTGAAGTTCCGTTCCACCTTATCTTAGCTGTGTATTTTCTTTCAGACAACTTTACTTTCATTCAGACCTTTATCTGTATTATTTTATTAGCTTGTGTGACACCAGATTCGAGGTTGTATATAGATATTTCAGATGTTATGGCTTTCCGCACTTTATTTTAGTTTTATCTCAGTTATTTCAGTAATTGACATCGGTTAAATTTGATTTATTTAAAAATGGCTTTAAATTATTCTAATATTGGCTTGCCTAGCAAGTGAAATGTTAGGCGCCATCACGGTCCCGAGGATGGGATTTTCGGGTCGTGACAAGTTGGTGTTAGAGCACTAGGTTGCCTAGGTCTCACGAGTCACGCTCAAGCTTAGTAGAGTCTTGAGGATTGGTACGGAGACATCTGTACTTATCTTCCAAAGGCTATGGAGTTTAGGAACAATTTCACTTCTATTCTTCTCTGTCGTGCGATTTTATTCTATCATTGATGATTGAACTCTTCTATTCTTGTTCTCTCGCAGATGGCGAGACGACGTACTGCATCTATAGCTATGTAGAAGCCAGAGCCCCTGCGGCAGCTACGACTAGGGGTAGGGGCCGAAGCAGAGCTTAGCCTAGAGCTCGACAATAGCACAGTAGTGGAGCCTCAGGTGGATTTCGAGGAGGAGGTTCCAGCTCAGATTGTACTAGTCGGACCAGCTCAGGTCCTAGAGGGGTTCATAGCCACTCCAGTGCTTCAGGACCTCTAGTCCGTTTGGTGGGACTTAAGGAGAGTGTGGCCCAGATCGGTACATTCCCGGTGGCACCAACCGTCTTTCGTGCTGAGGGAGGAGCACAGACTCCCTCTACTCACACTCCGGAGCAGGTGGCTCCCCAGTTTCAGACTCCAGCAGCCCTTCCAGTTGGGGTAGTTCAGCCGGTTGTTGTGGCACATGCCGGTGATAGGTCCGCTTCGTCTTGTGAGGCTATGTTGAGGTTGGATAAGTTCATCAAGCTCTTTTCTGTTCATTTCAGTGGTGCATATTTTGAGGACCCACAGGATTTTGTGGAGCATTTCCATGAGGTGTTGCGCAACATAGGTATAGTTGAGACCAACGGGGTCGATCTTGCAGCATTTCAGATGAGTGGTTCTGCCCCGAGATGGTGGAGAGATTATATGTTGACTAGACCAGTTGGCTCACCTGCACTTACTTGGGTTCAGTTCTCACATCTATTTCTAGAGAAGTTCATCCCTGTCACCCTGAGAGAGGAATACCGTAGGTAGTTTGAGCGACTTCAACAGGATGGTATGACTGTCAAACAATACGAGACTCGATTTGTGGACTTAGCTCCCCATGCCACTATCTTGATTCCTATTGAGAAGGAGAGAGTGAGGAGATTATTGATGGGCCCATTTATGCTATCAGTCTTCAGATGACCAAGGAGACAGGAAGTGATATTTCCTTCTAGATGGTCGTAGATATTGCTAGGCGGATCGAGTTGGTTCATGCTCAAGAGAGTGGGTCGGTGTCAGACAAGAGACCTCATCATTCTGGTAGTTTTAATGGTGGCTCATCTAGAGGCAGGGGTGCTTTTGGTAAAGGCCATCCTCCCATGCCATTTCATTCAGTGCTTCAAGCATCTCACAGTGCTTTAGGAAGTCGTGGTTCTTATGTGCCTTATTTTGGGCGGCCAGCCTATAGTGCACCATCAGCTCCTATCAGTACGCCTCCGATTCAGAGCTATCACCATGGTTATTCGGCCCGTTCGGGTCAGCTTAAGTTTCAGCAGCCACAGCAATCGAATGGGTGTTTTGAGTGTGGTGCTATTGGTCACATCAGGAGGCACTGTCTGAGATTATTGGGTGGCATCCCATATCACAGTTCTCGTGCCATGGTTCTGGCACCAGTTGCTCCATCGCTCGCTCGCTCAACCAGGGGCAAGGGTCAGGCAGCTAGAGGTGGGGTTCAGGATGTTAAAGGTGGAGGTCAGGCCGTTAGAGGTGGAGTCCAGCTAGTTAGAGGCCATCCTAGAGATGTAGTTCAAAGTGGTGGGGCTCAGCCCCGCTACTATGCTTTCCCAGCTAGGCCTGAGGCCGAGTCATCTGACGTTGTTATCATAGGTATTGTTCCAGTTTTCTATAGAGATGTTTCAGTTCTATTTGATACGAGCTCTACTTATTCCTACGTGTCATCCTATTTTGCTTCATATCTAGTTGTGCCTCGTGATTCTTTGTGTGACCCTGTGTATATGTCCACACATGTTGGAGATTCTATTATTGTAGTCGTGTCTATCACTCGTGTGTGATTAATATTGGGAGTCTTGAGACTAGCGTAGATCTTCTACTTCTTGATATGGTAGAATTTGATGTTATCTTTTGTATGGATTGCCTGTCACCTTATCATGCTATATTGGACTGTCACGCCAAGACGACGACCTTAGCCATGTCGAGGTTGCCTCGATTAGAGTGGAGCGGGACTCCTGGCCACTCTTCCAGCAGAGTTATTTCTTATGTGAAGGCTCGAAATATGGTTGAGAAGTGATGTCTATCTTATTTGGCCTATGTCCGTGATTCTAGTGCGGAGGTTCCCTCCATGGATTCAGTAGCAGTTGTTTGTGAGTTTCTAGAGGTGTTTCTTGCAGATCTGCTGGGGATGCCACCTGACAGATATTGACTTCAGTATTGATTTGGCTCCGGGTACTCACCCCATTTCTACTCCACCATACCGTATTGCTCCGCCGAAGTTGAAGGAATTGAAGGAGAAGTTGCAAGATTTGCTTGATAAGGGCTTCATTAGACCTAGTGTCTCGCTCTAGGGTGCGCCTGTGTTGTTCGTGAAGAAGAAGGATGGGTCGATGAGAATGTGTATAGACTATCAGTAGTTGAACAAGGTCACTATCAAGAACAAGTATCCATTTCCGAGGATTGATGGCTTATTTGATCAGCTTCAGGGTGTCAAAGTGTTTTTGAAGATTGATTTGAGGTCTGGATACCATCAGTTGAAGATTAGGGCATCCGATGTCCCTTAGATAGCTTTTCGAACTCGGTATGTGCATTATGAGTTCCTAGTGATGTCATTTAGGTTGACAAATGCCCCAACAACATTCATGGATTTGATGAACCGGGTGTTCAAACCCTACTTGGATTCTTTTGTGATTGTATTCATTGATGATATCTTGATCTACTCAAGCAGTTGAGGAGCATGAGCAGCATTTCTAGATTGTACTTCAGACTCTGAGAGATAGCAAGTTATATGCCAATTTTTCGAAATGTGAGTTTTGTTTAGACTCAGTCACCTTTTTGGGGCATGTTGTATCGGCAGAGGGCATAAAGGAGGATCCTAAGAAAATTGAGGCAGTTCAGAACTGGCCTAGACTTACTTCAGTTACAGAGATCTGGAGTTTCCTCGATATGGTGGGTTATTATCGCCGGTTCGTCGAGGTGTTTTCATCCATAGCAGCCTCATTGACTAGACTGACCTAGAAGGGTGCCCCATTCAGATGGTCGGATGAGTGTGAGTTGAACTTTCAGAAGCTCAAGACTGCTTTGACTACGGTGCTAGTATTGGTGTTGCCCACAGGTTCAGGATCCTACACGGTGTATTGTGATGCATCTTGTATCGGGCTCGGTGCAATATTGATGCAGGATGGCAGGGTGATTGCATACGCGTCGCGACAGATGAAGGTTCTTGAGATGAATTACCCTACTCATGATTTAGAGTTGGCAAGCCATTGTTCATGCGCTGAAGATTTGGAGGCACTATCTTTACGACGTGTCGTGCGAGGTATTCACAAATCATCAATGTCTACAATATTTGTTCAAGCAGAATGATCTCAACTTGAGGCAGAGGAGGTGATTGTAGTCATTTAAAGACTATGATATTACCATTTTGTATCATCCCAAGAGGCCAATGTGGTGGACGATGTCTTGAGTAGAAAGGCGGTGAGTATTGGTAGCCTTGAGTATATCCCAGTTGGTGAGAGACTGCTTGTTGCAGATGTTCAGGCTTTGGCCAATCAGTTCATGAGGTTAGATGTTTCAGAGCCCAGTCGTGTGCTAGCTTTCACAGTCGCTCGGTCTTCCTTGTATGAACGCATCAGAGAACTTCAGTATGATGATCCCCATTTGCTTGTCCTTAGGGACACAGTGCGGCACGGAGGATGAAGAAGGATATAGTTGCATATGTAGCTCGGTGTCTAAATTGTCAGCAAGTTAAGTACGAGCATCAGAGACCTGGTGGTTTGCTTCAGAAGCTAGAGATTCTTGGGTGGAAATGGGAGCGTATCACTATGGATTTTGTTGTTGGACTCCCACGGACTCAGAAGAAGTTCGACGCGGTATGGGTCATTGTGATTAAGGTACGCAGTTCTCCTTGCACTTCTGGAGGGCCGTACATCGTGAGTTGGGCACGCAAGTTGAGTTGAGCACATCATTTCGCCCCTAGACGGACGGATAGACGAGTGCACTGTTCATATATTAGAGGATATGCTTAGCGCTTGTGTTATGGATTTCAGGGGTTCTTGGGATCAGTTCTTGCTGCTTGCAAAATTTGCCTACAGCAACTGCTACCAGTCGAGCATTCAGATGGCCCCCTATGAAGCATTATACAGGAGGCGGTGCCGCTTGCTAGTTGGATGGTTCGAGCCGGGGAAGGCTCGGTTATTGGGTATAGAGTTGGTACAGAATGCCTCAGATAAGGTCAAGACTATTCAGTATCGACATTGCACCGCTCAGTCCAGACAGAAGAGGTATGCCGACAGTAGAGTTCGTGATGTTGCATTCGTGGTTGGAGAGAGGGTATTGCTCCGGGTTTTACCCATGAATAGTGTGATGAGGTTCAAAAAACTAGAAGTTTAAAGGTTTAAAGAAATTCCAAGTTTGACCGTAGTTTGACTTTGTTGCTACCGGTCCGAATTCTGGTTCTGGAACTTGGTATAAGTTCATTACAGTATTTATGACTTGTCTGCAAAATTTGGTGTAAAATGGAGTTGATTTGACGTGATTCGGACGTCCGGTTGAAAAGTTGCATGTTCTTAAGTTTCATTGAAAATTTCATTGATTTTGGTGTCCGATTCGTAGTTCTTGGTGTTATTTCAGTATTTTGATCGCGCCAGTGAGTTCGTATAATATTTTTGGAGTTGTGTGCACGTTTGGTTTAGAGCCCTGAGGGCTTGGGTGAGTTTCAGATAGGTTGCAGATGTTTTGAGCTTAAGGAAATTGCTGGTTCTAGTGCAGGTCTCTGACCTCGAAATTGCAAGGTCAGTGTCGCATTTGTGAACGTTCATGTCTTCTGTTTGGTTCCCATTTGCAAACAAGTATTTCGCATTTTGGAAGTGGTACTGGGGGAGGGTGGTTCACATTTACGATCAAATGGTCGAGATTGCGGAAGTCCAAGATAAACCATCACATTTGCGATGGCAGCAGAGATGAGGGATCTTCGCATTTGCGAAGGCTTTCTCGCATTTGCGAGGTTCGTAATTGCAAACTCAGGTTGCATTTGTGGGGGTCGCAATTCAAACCCAGGTTGCAATTGCGACACCTATGCCTGGACAAAAGAAGAGAACAATGGCAATTAGCTCATTTCTTTCAAATTCTCAACGCTAAACACCTTAGAGGCGATTTTCCCAACATCTTTTCTTCCTAAATTCATTGTTAAGTGACTCCAATATACTTTTTTTCAATTACCCATTACATTTCATAATATTTCAACATTAAATCTAGGATTTTCATAGTAGAAATTAGGGATTTCGGTAGAATTTGGAATTTTGGTAAAATTGAGATTTAGACCTCGAATTGAGGTCCGATTTTGAATTCAATTGCATAACTGAGCTCGGGGGTGAATGTGTGATCGGGATTTGGTCCGAACCTCAGGTTTTGACCAAGCGGGCCCAAGGTGGACTTTTGTTGACTTTTTCAATAATGATCTAACTTGAACCTCTTTCATTCGCGGGTAGTTTTTAAGGTTTATTTTGAATTGTTTGGTCAATACTTTTCTAGATTTTGTTGGTTTAATGGATTGTTCGAAATGCAAGGCCGTGGTTGAACCTTGAGTTGATTGTAGAGTGAGATAAGAATTGGATTTAATCTTGATTTGAGGGAATAGGAATCCTTGAGCTATGTGCTATGTGACTTTCATGAGTGGCGACGTATATGCGAGGCGACGAGTGTCTATACACCGTCATTTACTTGTTTCCATGTCTACCAAATTTCATTAATTATAGCATTCTATATCTTGATTGTTACATGCCTTAATTTCTTCCCATGCCTTAACTTGTTACTTGTCATTTATTATTCTCGCATTATACATGTTAATTTCTTCCATGCTCCCATGCTTAATTGATACTTGCCTTAATTGTCTTACTTGTACATTTTAACTGTTATATATTTGACTTGTCTTGTTGCTCAGTATTAAGTGTAACCTTTCATAATTTGGTACGAGATTCCTTCTTGATTTGTAGCTTCCACATTCGTTAATTGTAGAGATTCTTGTGATTCTAGTTGTTAAATTTATTGCACTCATTAATTTATTTATGGATCGGGTTGCACGCCGCAACAGGTGGAATAAGGGAGAATTTATATTGATACGGTAAGATCGGGTTGCGCGCTGCAACATATATATTTACTTATTATTATTAATATTTACATGGTGAAATAAGGGAGGATCGTGTTGTTCAGTGGGATCAGGTTGCGCGCCGCAACAGTTTATGTGTTTTCTATTCCTTATTGTATTGTGTTGACTTCGGTACTTTTGTATGAGACTCTGAGGATTGGTATTTCCGGTATTTATTGATTTTCTTTGAGGATTGAGTTATTTTCCTGAGTTAACTGCCTTATTTTGTTTCCGTATTTTCCTTTCCTATCATTGTTTTATACTGTGTACAGGCTATTATAAGTGACCTGCCTTAGTCTCGTCACTATTTCGTCAAGGTTAGGCTCAGCACTTACAAAGTACATGGGGTCGGTTGTACTCATACTACACTCTGCACTTCTTGTGCAGATTTTGGAGTCGGTCCCATCGGCGGTCAGTAGATTGCTCGGATTGACTATCAGTACGGAGACTTTAGGTATAACTGCTCGGCATTCGCAGCCCTGAAGTCCCCTTCTACCTTATCTTAGCTGTGTATTTTCTTTCAGACAACTTTACTTTCATTCAGACCTTTTATCTGTATTATTCTAGTAGCTCGTGCACTCGTGATACCAGATTCGAGGTTGTATTTAGATATTTCAGATGTTATGGCTTTCCACACTTTATTTAGTTTTATCTCAGTTATTTCAGTAATTGACATCAGTTTAATTTGATTTGTTTAAAAATGGCTTTAAACTATTCTAACGTTGGCTTGCCTAGAAAGTGAAATGTTTGGCGCCATCACAGTGCCGAGGGTGGAATTTCCGAGTCGTGATAGGATCATAGCCTAACCCGCCCAACTCTTACCAAACTTTAATTAATATGCTTTTGTTTTCTTATGCATTGTATATTTATTAAATAAGATTTTTTTCTTTTGTTATGGTCATATATAACATATCAAACAAGAAAAATTATTTCTAAAATATTTTGATTACTCATGAATCAATTAGGGCTAAAAGTCAGCCGAATTAAATGAGTTGAGATGGGTTGGGTCAAGATGGTCTGAATTCAATAAAGAGGAATTTACATAGAATTTAATCTTTTTAACATTTATTTAAATTTTCTACAACTACTTTCACAAAATTATATATAATATAATTTATTTTAAAATTTATAAATTTTCTTATCCCTAATATATCTCTCTTGAAATTCTCTCACCTAAAATGTGTCCTAATATATCTCTCTTATGATTCTCTCTCATTCAAACGTATCTATCATATCAATTTCTGCCCAATTCTCTATTAATGTATCGTATACTATATGTCTCTTATATAAATTGTACGCTTTAATTATTAAAATATATATAACATAATATACAAAATATACAGTATATAAAATAATATAATTTTATATATTTGTTGTAGAATTTGTAAATCTAATATAAGTCGTACATTATGAAATATCTAATAAATTCATATGTAATTACAGAAATTTTCGTTTAATAAATGGGTGAGTAAATGACCAGCCCAACTTTGAACAGGTCATTTAAGCTTGAGCCAAATTTAATATCCATAAGTATAGAATTAGATAACAGTAATCTCAAGCTCTCTCTATATAATTTATTTCACAGTATCAAGTTTCACACAACCACTAAATCTTGATTAATTAGCAATATTAAGCATGAAGATTACCAAAGCAATGATAATAGTCATCTTCTTCCTTGTTTTCTATGTGTGCTCTAGTTTGGGTGAATCTTCATTTGAAGATTCTCCGTCAGTGAGAGTGAAAGGAATTAATGCTCTAACTCAAGATAAAATTAGCCGCTCTTTTCACCCAATGATGCCTCAAAGGAAATCCTCAAGTTGTGCTATATGGTGCTGGCCAGTGTGCTGTAGATCTACTACTGTTAAAAAGTCCTAGTGAAATAGTTATTTATCTCAATTATATGGTTATTTAATTTGATGGAAATCTAATTGATAAATCATTTGTTCTCTTTGTGTTGCAAATCTTTTAGCATCTCTAACATTTTTTTTTTTTAATACTTTTGATAACATTTCGTTAGGTCTTTGTCTGATTTATTCAACCTTTAGTACTATAAAATAAAATTGAAAAGAGACTTAATTATCAGATTAAACATAACTATTAAAAACGACATCTTTATCTTCACAAGATACGAGTAAGATCTGCGTATACACTACTCCATCAGACCTCACTTATAGGATTATACTAAATTTATTGTTGTTATCATAAATTAAAGGGTCTTAACTAGTGTTCTTTCCGTTTTATTTTATGCGGTATTATTTCTATATTACTGCCTTTGTCTTAATTTATATAGTAGTGTGTGACTGGACACGAAGTTATAAATTTTTTTTTTTAAAACTTATAGTCTAAATAAATTATATATATTTGTATTGCTATTAATTATCTCATCAAGGATAAAATAAAAAGTTTAAAATTAGTTGACTCTAAAAATAGACGATTTTTTTGGGAATAGACGGACAAAAAAAAATCTAACATACAAATTGGGATGGAAGGAGAAGTTTATTCCAAAAAAACGTACTCTATTCGTTTCAAATTATCTGTCATGTTTCTCTTTTATAAGTCCATTAAGAAAATCTTAATTATAAGGGATTTTTGAATTTATCTTTATTTATGTCTTAAGATATTATATCTCTTTATTGAATATTTACCTACTTATTTGTCATGTCCATCTTAAAAAATAATCTATCTATATTATATTAGAAGGAGGGATGAAGCATGAGTTTAAGCCAAGTGGCATATTGAGAAAATGCCACTTGACACTTTTAAAATAAAATCTTATTAGATTTGTCTAAGATAAATTTAATTTGATCAAATTTAGTTTATGGAGGAAATCAATTTAGATTGACTCATAATTTTATACTAATTAGATTTTGAAAGCTTTCCAAAAATAAAGATTACTATTTAATAATTATTTACTATCAACATGATTGCTTTTATTTTATTGCATAATTTTTAATTTTTGTAAAAATTACATAGGGAAATAAAGTGACAGTAAAAAGTTTAAAGGAATATTGAAGGTAATGATTTAAAAATTTATATTGAATAGTAGGTAAAATCATATATATATATATAGATATATATATATATATAAAGGAAGATTGAAAGTAATGATTTAAAAATTTATATGGAATAGTAGGTTAAATCTTCTATCTATGTTTATATATATAAAGACGATAATTTAAAATGTGATGAAATCAAGTGACAAGCTAATAAGAAGTCACACGGCAATTTTAGGACAAAACTAATAATTAAAACTTTGAAAAAGAAATATGATTAATGGGAAGTAACTGAATGAAGTTATCTAAAGTATAATTAATAAAAGTAATTGTATGAAGTTATCTAAAAATACAGAGAGAAATAAGAATATTTGAATTGAGATTTTGTTTTGAAAGATAAAAGTATATTACCTTTAAATCTTGCCCTCTAATTTCTAAGATCTAAAATAAAGATAGTTATAAAATTAATTACACACATAAATTAAATAACAATATTTTAAAATAAATTTAAAACTCAATATTCTATATTGAAAATAAAGGAGAACATAATTTACGCTTGAAATAACGTCATATGCGTTAAGCTATATGTTTAAGATTTATGTATTTTTTTTTTGTTATTTGTAATAATAATAATAACAATAATAATAGTTTATATTCTTCTATCTATTTATTCTGTTAAAAAAAATCAAACAAAAACTTATCCAAGCTTTTGAATTGAAAAAGAAAACTCCAAAGATGAAAAAATACCTTGAGATTTTGGTAAAGTATAAATGTAACGACCCGACCGGTCGTTTTGAGTGTTGTAGCCTTGTTCCCCTATTTACTGCTTATTCTATGCTAAATTGTTGTTAGGTGACTTGCTGAGGTAGTTGGTTCGGTTCTAGGGATGTTTCGGAATGAGTTGAGACACTTAGTCTCAAGGTTAGAAGCTTAAGTTGAAAAGGTTGACTGGATGTTGACTTATGTGTAAATGGCTCCGGAATGAAGTTTTGATGGTTCCGATAGCTCCATTGGGTGATTTCGGACTTAGGAGTGTGTCCGGATAGTGATTTGGAGGTCCGTAGTTTGATTTGGGCTTGAAATGGCGAAAGTTGGGAAATTAAAAGTTTCGGAAATTGAGAAGTTTGACCGAGAGTTGACTTTGTGGTTACGGGGCTCGGATTTTGGTTACAACAGTTGGAGTAGGTGCGTTCCGCGATCGCGATTCATTAATTTACCCAGTGATTAAAGTACTCTATTTTCGAGGTTTCAACCATTTTTGCATATTTGGAGCTATGGAGCTCGGATTGAAGCGATTTTCGAGGTAATTTTCACCGTATGGATTGGGGTAAGTGTTCTCTATTTATTTATTTATTATTTTATATTTCATGAATCTATATTCATTTTAGCATTTGGTTGATGATTTCAAAAGAGCAAGTTGGGGGTTTTTGACTAAATTTTCATAGAGCGAATTTTTGAGTTTTGAACATCGATACAGAGTCGGATTTGAGTGAAACTAGTATGGTTGGACTCATAATTGAATGGATTGTCGGATTTTGTGAGTTTTGTGGGGGTTCCGAGGTGCGGGCCCAGGTTTGACCTTTTGGTTGATTTTGGGCTTTTGATTAAAGATTCAACCTTTATCATTTGGAATTATTTCCTTAGGCTTCAAATGTATTTGTGTTTCTTTTGGCTAGTTTCGAGCCGTTCGAAGGTCGGTACACGCAAGTTAGAAATTTTGAAGCATCGTTTGGCTTGCTCGGCATTGGATATGGCTTGTTCGAGGTAAGTAACACTTCTAAACTTGGTGCTGAGGGTATGAACCCCGAATATACGTGTTATGTGTTTGGTGTTGAGGTGACGCACATGCTAGGTGATGAGCATGTGGGCGTACACCGTGTGAATCATGACTCGGTTATTTTTGTAGTGTTGTGTAGTTACCTAATCTTATCTGTAACCGTGAAATCTCTACGTGCTAGAGTAGTTGAGCTATGATCTATGCTAGAAATCATGCGTAGGCCGCATGCTGGTACTGTTGGAAACCACAGAGGTCGTGTTAAATGTTGAATTAATTGCTTAAATTTGAAATTTATACTCGATGATAGCTATTATTTGCATATCATATCTCAGTCGTTGTTGTCCTTTATTTATACGTCATAGCATCACTGTTTGAGCTGATTCTCATGATTCTTGTGAATCCGAGAGACTGGAGAGATTGATGTCTGAGTGAGGCCGAGGGCCTGCTGTGAGTGATATTTATGGGATCGGGCTGCACGCCGCAGCAGTCTTTATTGATTCATGCCAGGATTTGCGTATGTAACGATCCTACCGGTTGTTTTGAGCTCTAGCGCGTCGTTAGGCAGTTTGAGGCCTCAAGTAGCTTCACTTCATGTTTTATGACTTGTACGCGTGGTCGGAATTCAATTTCGGGAAGTTCGGAGTGGTTTCTAAGCTTTAAGTTGGAAGAGTTGACTAAGGTTTGACTTTTGAATAAATGACCTCGGAATCAGGATTTGAAGGTTCCAATAGGTTCGTATGATTATTTCGGACTTGATCGTATGTTCGGGTTCAATATCAGATGGTCCAGAAGCATTTCAACGTCTATTATGGCAGGTTGGCATTTTGGAAGTTTAAGAATTTCTTGATTTTGATTTGAAATGAATTTTGGTGTTATCAATGTCCTTTTGAAGTTCCAAACCTTGGAATAGGTTCGTATCATGATTTGTGACTTGCACGGAAAATTTAGCGTCATTCCGGGATGTTTAAGCATATTCGGACGCATCCGGCGAAGTTTAAATGTTTGAAAGTTTAAAAAAAAGTTTCGATCGTTGATTCGTAGTTTTGATGTTGTTTGGCATAATTTGAGGCTTCGACTAAGTTCATGTCATGTTTTGAGATGCGTTGGTATAGTTGGATGGGGTCCCGGGGGGCCCTGGGTGCGCATCAGATTGAAAACGGAGCGTGACTTAGAAGAAGTGCTGAGGCAGTTGAGATCTGGTGCAATAGCACCTGCGTGGGAAGTGGTCACAGGTGCGGTCATGTCGGTTCGTAGGGGCCATCGTAGGTGCGATTTTGGTGGAAGGCACTTGGGGGCGCAGGTGCGAGGAAAATTCCGAAACCTGCGAAGTCGCAGAGGCGGAGAATTGATCATTAGAAGCGGAAGGAGTTGGGCAAGACTGGAGTCGCAGAAGCGGAAGGGTTCCGCATGTGCGAGCGCGTAGGAGCGAAGGTTGGACCGCATAAGTGGTCACGCAGGAGCGGAATTTGATCCGCATAAGCGGATTTGTTTGGGCTTAGGGAGAACTGCACTTGCGATGGATTTGTTCGCAGCTGCAACCAATGGTCCGCTGGTGCGAAAGTTGTTGGGCAGTGGGGTGCTTTTAATCCAAGACTTAGCCCATTTCTCTCACATTTTCATTTGGTTGGGCAATTTTTGGAGCTCTTGGAGGGAAGATTTTCATTATCCATGTCAAGGTAAGTAATTCCCCCATATTATGAGTTAAATACATGGTTTATATATGGAGTTAAACATGAAAATTAGTAGAAATATGTGATTTTGGTAGAAAACCTAGAAATTGGTATTTTTGGATTTTTACTACGAAAATGGACATGGAATTTAGGACAAATTATATATTTGAGTTCGTGGCGTTATGAGTAAAGTTTATCTTCGAATATTTTCGAAATTCGGGCGCGTGGGCCCGAGGGTTGACTTTATTGACTTTTTGAGCGGAGTAAGGAATTGTTATAAATTGATTAATTATAAGCATTGGAGTATATTTTGATTTATTTGCATATTGTTTGACTAGCTTCGGATCGTTTGGCTTTGAATTGAAGAGTTAGAGAGGCATTGGAGCCGGCTATGGAACTTCAGAGCGAGGTAAGTCTCCTGTCTAACCCTGAGAGGGGGGAATTTACCCCGTAGGTGTTATATTCTTATGTACTACATGTTGTGGGAGCTACGCACGTATGAGGTGACGAGCGTCCGTGCGTATGCTAGGATTCCTGAATTGACCAGGTAGACTTAGGTTTACGCCATGTTTTAATTGTACTATTTGAGTTATCCTTGACTGTTTAATTCTTTTTATTTGCGTGATGACTTGAGACTATGCTTGCGTAGAGTGATAGACTCTCTACGGTAAGAGATTTGGCGAGTTACTTTATTAGCCGCGGAACAATTGTCTCTCCCTTACGAATTCCTCTCACGTTGTGCGTTTTCATTGAAAAGCTTCGTTAAATTTCATAACTCACACGTATCTTCGTGAGTAGGGTCATAGACTCGTTAAAGTATCATATACTCATGGGAGCGGGCCGTTCACCTCGGCAGTATAATAGATGCATCTATGGTTCGTGCTGTTCGACCCTCGGTAGTGCACACATAATTATGGGATCAGGTCGTACGCCTCGGCATTTCTATAACTACTCTTATAGGATCAGTCCATTCGCCTCAGCAGTGTCGTGCGTTATATTTGGCAAGTAGTCATTGAATCCGTGAGTTTTCCTGATTTGAGTTATGACGATCTACCCGGTGGGGACCATTTTCCATATATACTCCGGTTGAGGAGGTGATCGATAATTGAGGGCTTGCGTTTACTGTTCATTGGAGGATCGTACCACTTGCTTAAATTTGTTTACACTGTTTTTACCATGCCTCACACTTGCTTACTTTCTGTTGTACTTAATTTATTGGACCACTAGTAAGTGTCGACATTGACCCCTCGTCACTACTTCTTCGGGGTTAGGTTAGATACTTACTGAGTACACATGGATTTTCGTACTCATTCTATATATATATATGCGCGGCTATTGCGGGACTTTATGGTGAGCTACATTCCATGTTACGATCCGCAGCATACATAGTGTCCATCAGAGTTATTTACATTCCCCCATCTAACTTGTATTCCAGACAGATGTTGTATTTTATTATATTTCTTGGTAGATGCTCATGCACTTGTGACACCGGGTTTTGGGGGTTCCTACTGGATGTTCATTATTGTAGTTCACGTAATTAATATCATTTTACCTTGTAATTTATAATTTATACGGAAATCTATAAAGAGAATTCACAGGCTCCTACGAGTACCCGATGTTTCTTTTATTTATTTAATGGGATTTATGATTTCAGAATTTTTAAAATGAGTAATTAAGTCGATAATTCACCATTGGCTTGCCTGATAGCGACATTGGGCGCTATCATGGCCTTTACGGGATTCTAGGTTATGACAGTGTATTATAGCGCTTGGGCTGGATCGGCCCATCCGGTGTCTGCACATCCACAGAGAGCACATTTGATATGGATTTTTGGGTTGGATCTGTCCTGGATTCATTTGCGTTGGGCTGGATCTACCTTGTACAGTACTGAGTGACAGAGTGAGCTGAGTATTGAGCATGGTGAGTGAGAATATGAGACAGTGAGATTGAGTACCCTGAGATTGTGAGTACATGAGTTCATCACTAAGATGCATTACATTTGACATGCATACTTGAGAAACAGGCATAGAGATGAATATCCTCATGTACCTGATTTTGGTGACATTCATGATTTCACCTGCATAATTACATGTAGGCATAGAGATGTACTTTCCTCATGCTATCTGAAAATGAAACATCTTAGTTATTGTTGAAAGGTTTTTGGGAAAATCAAAGTTTTCAAACTTGCTCATATGTTTTTGGTGTTTTCGGTGGAAGAATTGGGATTTACTGTTATACTTGAAAAGCATGCCTATTTTTCGTAACTGTGAACGAGTTGAGCATCTTATCCTTTGTTATTTTCTTGTACCATTTTCATTATATTGTTATGAACTGTGGCTGGTTATTGGAGTTGAAATCTAAACCTTGTCCTAGCTCGTCACTACTTTTAACCTAAGGTTAGGTTTGTTACTTATTGAGTACATAGGGTCGGTTGTACTCATACTACACTTCTGCACCTTGCGTGCAGATGTTGGATGAGAATGTTGCTGCATACGGCGGGAGCTAGATCTGAAGATGCACCCGCGTTCCAGTTATGACTATCACTTGTCCTTGGTAGCATTAGATTCGAATTCTGTTCATTTACATTTCAAACAGATATTGTAATTATTTCAATTCAGTCTTGTAAAAATCTAAATCTTAGAAGCTCATGATTTGTACTACTAGTCCTTGAGAAATTCTTGTATAAAAGCAGTTGTATTATTCTTTCTTCTCTTAATAAATCTCGTTACATTGGATAGTGGTTAATTGGCTTACCTAGGGGGTTGAGTTAGGTGCCATCACGACAAGTTAGATTTTGGGTCGTGACACAATCACTCCAGTCTCTCGGGCTCACAAGAATCATGATAATCAGCCCAAACAATAATGATATTGTATATCAATAAATGGCAACAAAGACTAAGATATGATATGCAAATACTAGTTTTGACTGAGTACATAATTGCAATTTAAGCAAATAATTCAACATGCAACACGACCTCTGTGGGTCCCAACAGTACCAGCATGTAGCCTAAGAATGATTTCTAACATGACTTGCAGCTCAATTTCTCTAACACATGGAGAATATACGGATGAGGACAAGATTATTCAACTATACAATTCCACGGAATTGACCAAGTCACAATTCCTACGGTGCACGCCCACAAGCCCGTCACCTAGCATGTGCTTCACCTCAACACCAATCATATAACACGTAATTCAGGGTTTCATACCCTCAGAACTAAGTTTAGAAGTGCTACTTACCTCAAACCGTGCAAATATCTACTCCAACAAGACCTTGCCTTGCGAATCAGCCTCCGAATGCCTCGAATCTAGCCACAAATAATTCGATACAATCAACACGAGCTAAAAGAATCAATTCCATACGAAAATACTAAGTTTTTATTCAAAAGTCAAAAGCCAACTCAAAAGTCGACTCCCGCGCCTATGTCTCGAAATCTGATAAAAGTTATAAAATCCGAAAGCCCATTCAACCACGAGTCAACCATATCAAATTTACCAAATTCCGATATCAAATCACCACTCAAATCTCCAAATTAAACTCTTTAAATCCCTAGCCTCAAACTCCCAAAATTCTTCCTCAAAAACACATAAATTAGGTGGGAAATTCAATGGAAAAACAATATTATTGAATTAAATGGTCACAAGTGACTTACATCAAGAAACTCCTCGAAATCCCTCTCAAAAATCGCCTTAGTCCGAGTTTGCAAAGTCCAAAATGAGAAAAGTCACGAAATCCTCGAATTAAATATTCTGCCCAGTGCAGACCTGCGGCCCTTTTCTTCGCTTCTGTGATACCACTTCTGCGGTCAAATCTCCGCAGATGGGGGACTTACTTAAACTCCGCTCTATCGCTTCTGCGGCCCCTAATCCCGCATTTACGGTCTCTCTCCTACGCAACGAGGTTCGCTTCTGCGAACTACCCATTCCAGTTCACCCGCCGCTTCTGCGGAGCCACACACGCATCTGCAGGCTCGTAGCTGCGGCACTTCCCTCGCACCTAAGACCCATCAGTAGCCCAGTCATCCTCGCTTCTACGATGCCATCCCCACATCTGGGGTCACGCAGGTGTGGACAAACCTTTGCACCTATGACCACTGCCCAACTTCGCCCAAACCGCATCTGCGATCAATCTTTTGCTTCTGTGGCCATGCACCTGCGACCAAAATTCCGCAGGTGCGATGGCACCAGACCTAGTGCACTTTAGTAATCTTTCATGTCCCATTTTTTTTTATCCGTTAACCATCCAAAATCCACCCGAGGCCCCCCGGACCTAAACCAAACATACCAACAAGTCCTGAAACACGATACGAACTTAGTCAAGTCCTCAAATCACATCAAACCACATCAAAAACACGAATCGCACCTCAATTCAAGCCTAACGAAAATTAAGAAATTCCAACTTCTACACTCGATGCCAAAACCTATCAAATCAAGTATGATTGACCTCAAAATTTGCACACAAGTCATAAATGACACAACCATCACGATCGCGATGAATAACCTACACTGCCTCCACAATATGCTACGCGATCACGAACGAAGTCATGCAAACGCAAAGCACACAGGCGCCCACGCTCCGCGACCTCGTTCCCTCATACACGAACACGATGAAGAAGCTCCCAACTCCAGCTCTCAGCTCAGCCCTATGCGAACGCGGTGGCTCTTATGTGAACGCGATGCCCAAAACTCCAGAAACCAATGTAAACACGGACAACTACTTGTGAATGCGAAGAAGGAAGTACTCAACTCTAGATTTTTCATCTACATGATCGCACCTCTAACTTCGCGATCGCGAAGAAGACTTGGTGCACTAGACACCAACAGGAACCAGCTAGGCCAAAATGAAGGAAAATGATCCGAAACACGTTTGCAACTCACCCGAGCCCCTCGGAACCCCATCCGAACATATAAAAAATTCACATAACCTAACACGGACCTACTTGAGGCCTCAAATCATGCATAACAACTTCGAAATGATGAATCGCACTTCAAATCAAACCTAAATGAACTTTGAACTTTCAACTTCCAAAACTCGCGCTGAAACATATCAAATCAACCCGGAATGAACTCAAATTTTGCACACAAGTTCCAAATGAAATGAAGAAGTTATTCCAATTTCCGGAACCACAATCCGAGTCTGATATACTCAAAGTCAACTCTTGGTCAAACTTACGAACTTTCCAAACCTTCAAATTTCCAACTTTCGCCAATTAACGCTGAAACCTTCTAGAATTATCCAAATGCAAATCCGGGCATACTCCCAAGTCTTAAATCACCATCCGGACCTAACAGAATCATCGAAACTCTATTCCGGGTTCAAATACACAAAATTCAAACTTAGTCAACTCTTCCAACTTAAAGCTTCAAACATGAAATTCATTCTTTCAAATCACTTCCGAAAAAACTGAAAATCAAAACCGACGATTCATGCAAGACATATCATACAGAGCTACTCATGCCCTCAAACTACCGAGCGAAGTGCAAATGCTCAAAATGACTGGTCGGATCATTACATATTGATACTGAGTGAGGCTGGGAGCCTGATTGTGAGGATATTAATGGGATCGAGCTACAGGCCGCAACATGTTTTATTGATTAATCCATGATTGGCTTATTATAATGCTTGGGCTGGATCTTTCCCTCTAGAGTCTTCACACCCACAGTGAGTGCATGTACCTATTGAGTGCGAGCTCGAGTGCCGAGCAATTGGGAGGATTGAGTGACTGTGAGGATGGAGTGACTGTGAGGAATGAGTGCCTATGAGGATGGAGTGAATGGGAGGATTGAGTGATTGATACTCTGAGAGTATCCATATGATTTCATCACTGTTTTGTACTTCAGTTGGCATACATAACTGACATGTAAATATCAAGATGTATCATTTCTTATCGCAGTTGTACTCTACATATCTTACCATTTTGGGCTTTATCTGTTAAATTTGGAAGCATGTATACATTTTGGTACTGTATTTCTGTAATTGGAATGTACCTATGAGGCTAGTCACTGCTTTCAGTCCAAAGGTTAGATTTGTTACTTACTGAGTTGGTTGTACTCATGCTACACCTTGCACTTCGTGTGCAAATCCAGGTGTTTTCAGGAACGGTGGTTGTTAATCTCAGAGTTTCCACCAGTTTTTGGAGATTTTTAAGGTAGCTGCCTGGCGTTCGCAGACCTTGACCCTCCTCCCCTATCCCTCAGTTTTGCTTATTTAGTTTCAGTTTCAGACTTTTTATTTTTATAGATGCTTATGTACTTAGTGACACACTGGTTTTGGGAAACTTCTGTATCGAGTTGTGACGTTTTCATCTGGTTTTTATGAAATTCTCACTTATTTAAATTTGCTTTAGTATATTTTGAATTTGAAAGAGTTGGTATGTGTAAGTTGTCGGCTTGCCTAGTATCATGATAGGCGCCATCACGACTGGTCGAGTTTTGGGTTGTGACAAGTTGGTATCAGAGCCTAGGTTACATAGGTCTCACGAGTCATGAGTAGGTTTATTAGAGACTTGCGGATCGATACGGAGACATCTGTACTTATCATCGAGAGGCTGCCGAATCCTTAGGTAAACCTCCACTTCCTTGCATTCTTGTTGTGCAAATTTATTGAATCGGAACTAAACTCCTATTATTCTATTCTCTCATAGATGGTGAGGACAAGTACTACCGGACCGGACGGACATCCACCAGTACCACCAGCTAGGGCCACGAGAGGCTGGGGTCGCGGTAGGGGCCGAGGTGTAGCTCGTACAACAGCTAGAGCAGCACCTGCAGATGCATTAGTTGCTCCTGCTCAGGAGCTGATTCTAGATGTGGTTGAGCTAGTGGGGCCAGCTCAGGCACTAGCTGTGCCCATTGTGATTCCAAGTCTCTAGGAGGCTTTGACCCAGATATTGACTGTTTGCACTAGTCTTGCTTAGGAGGTTTCTATTCAGACCGTGCCAATCACTTCTTAGGCCGAGGAAGGTACTCAAACTCCAGCCGCCCATACCCCAGAGCAGGGGATGCAGGGACTTCAGATATTAGGGGTATTACCAGCCTAGCCGGTTGCAGTTACTCAGGCCCCGGTAGGTCCCATTATGACCGATGAGGAGCGAAAGAGGTTGGAGAGACTTGGGAGGCTTAGGCCTCTATCATTTAATGGGGCTGAGTTAGCGGGTGCTCAGCACTTCTTAGATAGGTGCCAACGGATTCTTCGCACGACGAGTATTCTGGAGACTAGTGGAGTCTTTTTTAATACTTTTCAGCTATCAAGGGCTGCCTTTATATGATGGGAGGCCTATGAGAGGAGCAGACCAGTTGGTGCTGCACCACTTTCATAGCATGAGTTCTCTATTCTCTTCTTGGAGAAGTTTGTGCCACAAACCCACAGGGAGGAGCTGTGCAGACAGTTCGAGCAACTACGTCAGGAGGGCATGTCTGTGACCCAGTATGAGATGAGATTTTCATAGTTTGCTCGTCAAGCAGTTTGGTTGGTTCCCACTGAGAGGGAGAGGATTAGGAGGTTCATTGATGGCCTCTACTATCAATTGCATTTTGTTATGACTCGGGAGAGTGTATCAGGTGCTAGCTTCGACGAGGTGGTTGATATTGCTCGGCGGCTAGGGATGGTCCGTAACCATGAGCATGAGGAGAAGGGGGCCAAGAAGCCTCGTGATTCAGGTGGTTTCAGTGGTGTTCCTTCTAGGGGCAGTCCTACCACAGTAGGGGTCATCCTCATAGGCCCGCTCATCTAATTCATCGTGGTGCATCACTTAGCCATGGTTTGTACAGTGCTCGTCGGGGTCAGTCATCTCTCAGTGCTCTCCCATCTCAGAGTTCATCCCATGCTCCATTGGTTCAAGGTTCATGTGTGCCAGGTCCTTCTAGCAGTTACTCTGGTACTCGGGGCCCGATTCAGTCCCCACTACACCAGCGGGGAATTGCTTTGAGTGCGAGGAGTTTGGGTATATGTGGAGACAGTGTCCTCGTTTCTGGGGAGGTCCAGTTCAGTAGAGGGGTTTGGCGATGACTTTCACACCAGTTACTTCACCATCCGCCCAGTCAGCTCGTGGTGGGGCCTAGGCAGTTAGAGGTCGCCCTAGAGGGGGAGGCCGATCAAGTGGTGGTCAGGCCCGATTTTGTGCTATTCCTGGCAGGCCAAATGTTATTGCTTTAGATGCAGTGACCACACTTATTATCTCAGTGTGCCATAGAGATGCTTCCACATTATTTGACCCTAAAACTACTTATTCCTATGTATCATCCTATTTTACTCGTTATTTGGATATTCCACGTGAGTCCTTAGTTTCACCTGTTCATAAATTTATGCCAGTTAGCGATACTATTATTGTGGACCATGTATATCGATCGTGTGTAGTGATTATTAGGGGATTGGAGACTAGATTTGATATCTTATTACTTAGTATGGTCGATTTCGACGTGATTTTGGGTATGGATTGGCTGTCTCCATATCATGCTGTTCTGGATTATCACGCTAAGACCGTGATGTTGGCGATACCGAGTTTGCCAAGGATGGAGTAGAGAGGTTCTCTAGATTATGTTCTTAGTAGGGTTATTTCTTATTTGAAGACCCAACGGATGGTTGGGAATGGGTGCTTGTCATATTTGGCCTTTCTGAGGGATGTTGGTGCTGATACCCCTACTATTGATTCTGTTCCAGTGGTGCAAGACTTCCCGGATGTGATTCCTGCAGACCTGTCGGGCATGCCACCCGACAGGGATATTGAGTTTGGTATTGACTTGGTGCCAGGCACTTAGCCCATTTCTATTCCTCTGTATCGTATGTCACCAGATGAGTTGAAGGAATTGATAGAGCAGCTTCATGAGCTTCTTGATAAGGGGTTTATTAGGCCTAGTGTGTCGCCTTGGGGTATACCAGTTCTGTTTTTGAAGAAGAAGGATGGTACGATGTGGATGTGCATCGACTATAGACAGTTGAACAAAGTTACAATCAAGAGCAAGTACCCTTTACCGGGTATTGATGATTTATTTGACCAGCTTCAAGGAGCGAGGATGTTCTCTAAGATTGATTTAAGGTATGGGTATCGCCAGTTGAAGATTCGGGACTCGGATATTCTACAGACGGTATTCAGGACCCATTATGGTCACTATGAGTTCCATGTGATGTCTTTTGGCCGACCAACGCCCCAGTGATGTTCATGCATCTAATGAACATTGTAGTTCAGCCATATCTCAACTCGTTTGTCATATTCATTGATAATATCCTAGTGTACTCACATAGGTAGTAAAAGCATGCCCAGCATTTGAGGATTCTATTATAGTGGCCGAGAGAGGAAAAACTTTATGCCAAGTTCTCCAAGTGTAAGTTTTGGCTTAGTTCGGTGGCGTTCTTGCGGCACGTGGTGTCCAGTGAGGGCATTAAGGTGGATCCAAAGAAGATAGAGGCGGTTCAGAGTTGGCTCAGACTGTCCTTAGCTACCGAGATTTGGAGCTTTCTCGGCTTGGCCGGTTATTATCGTCGCTTCGTGGAGGGTTTCTCGTCTATTACAACGCCTTTGACCAAATTGACCCAGAAAGGTGCTCCTTTCAGGTGGTCGAATAAGTGTGAGGAGAGCTTTTAGAAGCTCAAGACTACCTTGACAACAACTCCGGTTCTAGTTTTGCCTTCAGCTTCTGGCTCTTTTACAGTATATTGTGATGCTTCTCGGATTGGTATTGGGTGTGTACCAATGCAGGAGGGTAGAGTGATTGGTTATGCTTCGCGCCAATTGAAGCCCCATGAGAAGAACTGCGATGTTCATGATTTGGAGTTGGCAGTTATCATTCATGCATTGAAAATTTGGAGGCATTATCTCTATAGTGTCTTGTGAGGTATTTACAGATCATCGGAGTCTCCGGCACTTGTTCAAACAAATGGATCTAAATTTGAGACAACGGAGATGGTTGGATCTACTAAAGGACTATGATATCACCATTCTGTATCACCCCAGGAAGGCCAATGTGGTGGCTGATGCCTCGAGTAGAAAGGCGGTGAGTATGAGTAGCCTTGCATTTATTCTTGTTGGTGAGAGACTGCTTGTAGTTGATGTTCACGCCTTGGCTAACCAGTTCGTGAGATTAGATGTTTCGAAGCCCAGCTGGGTTCTAGCTTGTGTGGTTTCTCGGTCTTCCTTATATGATCGCATCAGAGAGCGCCTGTATGATAATCCCCATTTTCTTGTCCATAAGGACACGGTTCATCACGGTGACGCCAAAGATGTTACAATTAGGGATGATGGGTTGTTGAGTATGCAGGGTCGGATTTGTGTGCCTAATGCAGATGGGCTACGTTAGTTGATTCTTGAGGAGGCCCGCAGTTCGTGGTATTCCATTCATCCAGGTGCCGCGAAGATGTACCAGGACTTGAGGCAACACTATTGGTGGAGGTGAATGAAGAAGGATATAGTGGGGTTTGTAGCTTGGTGCCCAAACTGTTAGCAAGTGAAGTATGAGCATCAGAGACCGAGCGAATTACTTCAGAAGCTTGAGATTTCGAAGTGGAAATGGGAGCGTATCACCATGGATTTTATAGTTGGGCTCCCACGGAGTTAGAGGAAGTATGATGCTATTTGGGTGATTGTGGATCGACTGACCAAGTCCGCGCATTTCATTCCAGTTGGGACTACTTATTCTTCGATGGGGTTGGCTGAGATCTACATCCGTGAGATTGTTCACCTTCACGGTGTACCGGTGTTCATCATTTTAGATCGAGGCACACGGTTTACATCACAGTCTTGGAGAGCCGTGCAGCGAGAGTTAGGCACACAGGTTGAGTTGAGTACAACATTCCACCCTTAGACGGACGGACAGTTCGACCGCACTAATCAGATATTGGAGGATATGTTACGTGCTTGTGTCATAGATTTCGGGGGTTCTTGGGATCGGTTTCTGCGGCTAGGCTGTTGGGTACTTGAGCCGGGTGAGGCTAGGTTGTCGGGTACTGACTTGGTTCAGGGTGCTTTGGACAAGGTCAAATTGATTCAGGATCGACTTCGCAGGGTGCAGTCTAGATAGAAGAGCTACGCTGATCGGAAGGTTCGTGATGTTGCTTACATGGTTGGGGAGAAGGTACTACTTAGAGTTTCACCCATGAAGGTGAGGTTCGGGAAGAAGGGCAAGTTGAGCCTTCAGTGTCACGACCAAAAATCCGCTAAAGGTCGTGATGGCGCCTAACATCGCCGTCAAGCAAGCCAATGATGATTAATCCTGTCAGGCAACCCAGTAAGTATCTAGTCTAATCTCGAAGAAGTAGTAACGAGGGGTCGACTTCGACACTTACTATGAGCTAACAATAAAATATCGAAATTATAACTAAACATGGATTATGCAAATACCACTGAAAACTCAATGACAAGAAATAAATAAACAATTATTTCACTGATAGTAAATCCCAAATTAGTTTCCATCATTTATTAAATTAATCTCTCAAGCCAATGAAACAATATCAATTATAATTGGACTCCAAGAATTATTAGGCACGAATTATGCCGAGGTCGTATGACTCGATCCAACATACAAATATATAAACTGTGCACTGCCGAGGGTCGAATGGCACAAACCGTAGATGCATCTATCTGCTATTGAGGCGTACGACCCGCTCCACGAGAAGAGAAAATACTTTATAAACAACCTATTCAAGATTATTAAGGGGCTAATATTCAAAGAAACACCAATTCTCATTAACGGTCAAGTGACCCGTCCAAAACTCAAGTAAATAAAATTTAACCTTTTACATTTCCTTTATCAAGTTCCAATATGATTTAAGCAATTAAGTTAACAAGTAGGGTGCAACATCGCAAGTATAACGGGATTTGGGTCCTAGACTACCTGGACATAAGCATAATTAGTAGCTACGTACGGACTCTTGTCACCTCGTGCGTATGCAGCTCCCACAAATAGAAGCACACATTAAATCAATTCACTTATGGATTTAATTCCCTCTTACAAGGTTAGAAAAGAGACTTACCTCGATCCGAAGTTCCATAATCGAGCTCCAAAGCTTTTCTAACAACTCAAAACGGAGGCTGTTGCTCCAAAACTAGTAAATAAATGTGAAATTCCATGAACATATACTCTAATACTCATAATAAGACTATTTATAAAAATTTTCAACTCCGCTCGGAAAATTGATAAGCTCATCCTAAGGACCACGTGCCCGAATTCTGAAAGTTTCCGAAGATAATCATTACCCATAACACTACGAACTCAAATATATGATTTATTCTCGATTCCATGTCCAATTTCATGGTCAAAATCCAAAAATACCAATTTCTAGGTATTCCTACAAAATCCCAAATTTCTACAAATTTTCATATCTAAATCGATATATAAATCTTGTATTTAACTCACAATACGCGGGAATCACTTACCTTGCCATAGATGATGAAGATGGCACTCCAGAATTGCTCAAAAGATCGGCTCCCATAGAAGAGGTGAAGTGAAATGAGCCAAACCCCCGATTTAGAAAGAACACTGCCCAATCCGGCCTTCTTTGTGAACGTGGCACTTCCCTCGCGTTCACGAAGCACAACCTTCTTCAGCCCCAATTTCCTCCTTCACGATCGCGAAGACAGGCTCGCGAATGTGATGCCTTTCTAGGCCTGACCATCGCGAACGCGGAACCATCCACGCGAATGCGTAGGCCAAAAGCTTCCCAGGCCCAACTTACCTTACGCGAACACGAGAGGGCGATTGAGAACACGAAGCTCAACTGCCCAGACCTTCACGAACGCAACTCCCTGATTGCTAACGCATAGAACAAATGGACTAGTCCAAAACTCCTCCTTCGCAAACGCATGAGCCCCTTCGCGTTCGCGATGAACAACACCAGCACCAACAAAACAGCAAACCAGCAACAACATCTTAGCCAAGCTTGCTCCGAAACCACCCCGAAACACACCCCAGGCCCCCAGGACCCCGTCCAATCATACCAACAGTCCCAATACATGACACGAACCTGTTCGAGGCCCCAAATCACATCAAACAACGCCAAAACCACGAATCGCCTCCCAATTCAAGCTTAGTGATTTTTAGAACTTCAAACCTCTACATTCGGCGCTGAAATCTTCAAATCACGCCCGATTGACCTTAAAGTTTGCACACGAGTCAATTTGACATTACGGACCTGCTCCAACTTCTGGAATAGGGATCCAACCCCGATATCAAAAAGTCCACTACCGGTCAAACTTCCCAAAAACCTTCAATTTTCTAACTTTTGCCAAATGACCCCGGGATGACTTACACACCTCCAAATCCACATCCGGATGCGTCCCTAAGACCATAATCACCATACGGAGCTATTCCTGGGCTTGGAATCCTAAATGGACATCGATAACATCAAAATACACTTCAACTCAAATTTTTGAAATTCTTCCAAAATGCCAACTTTTCATAATAAGCACCGAAATGCTCCCGGGTCACCCAAAACCCAATCTGGACATACCCCCAAGTCCGAAATCATCATACGAACCTATTGGAATTTTCAAATCCCGATTCCGAGGTCATTTACTCAAAAGTCAAACCTTAGTCAACTCTTCCAACTTAAAGCTTCCGAAATGAGAATTTTCTTTCCAAATCAATTTCGAACTTCCTAAAATTCAATTCCAGCCACATGTACAAGTCATAATACTTAAAGTGAAGCTACCCAAGGCCTCAAACCGCCGAATGATGTGCTAGAGCTCAAAATGACTGGTCGGGTCGTTACATTCTTTTCTACTTAAATATACGTTCGTCCTCGAGCGTGCTAAGAACTGCTCCAGAGCTTTTCGAAATCACTATTCAACACCTCGTGCGCCTACCCGTGCTACCAAAACCTAGTTTAGCACATTAGCTCAAGTCAGTCTTAAGATCCTCCCTTTTATTTAGTCAAATAAGCCCTAGAGCCAAATCCAACATCCGAAATTCTCTACCAGGCCTGTTCCTAACATACGAACACCGTATCAATAACTACACATTGTACCAAAACATGATTGTATACCTTTTCTGATTTCACACCATGCACCACATAATTCACATGTCCATAATAACATCCACTGAGAATAGTAGCTGCAATTCCACGAATCCGATGCCCACAACACACCTCATGATGCATGTAAGTCCTGTTCCAACTCACGCAATTCTGCCACGATGGAAGAGATATGTAGAAATTCATAACCACCTTTAGAATCAACAAATCATTGAGTCTCTCCTCCTGACAAGAACCATTACCTCATTCTGGACTAAATAACAATATTTGCTCTTTAATATGCCTTATATAAATCCGGTTGCACTGATCCCAGGTCCAATAATCTCGTCTCACTCAGTACAAGCTGCTCCGGCAATAAGCCACTGCAAACACTATCTAAGATTTCATATGACACCATCAATGCGCCAACAAGCTACAACTTGAATATGACACATAAGGAAGAACGAACTCTGGAGAAGGACTATCCAGCCCGCATAACGAATAAAAAGGCCATCAAATACTATGAGCCTTTCCCAGAGGTAAGAAACATGACACCCAAGAATGAATACAAAGAATCATGCTTAACATCTCACTATTGCGGTGTGCAACCCGATCCACACAACATAACCCGATCCAAACAATACACCCGTGGCGGCGTGCCACCCGATCCGCACATAACAATCAAGAAGAATATACACATCAAGTCCTAACACTTATACTCACAAAATTTCGGAATATCAACCACAAGCGCGCCAAGTGCATAATACAAATCTTGGGAGACGGATAACGCCATACCTACGAAACTCAAGCACAGCTAAGGTGCGATATGTGACCTGCATCTCGAGAGCCATCCTGCTCACAAAACACTACAACTATACGGGACCTCAACGCATATGTGAATAATCAAGCCGTCTCACAAACAACATGGCACAATAGAGTATTACATGAAATAGCTGACGACGAAAATAACATCCAATGTCCGAAGACTCCTCGATAAGACGCTATGTTGAATAAACCCACCGGCCTGGTGTAGAGCACACATCCACATTTAGACCCTTCAACGGGCCTCAAGCCGATTTCGATCATACTATACTGGGAAAATAACCATTCAAGGATCCACAATTACCTATTCATGACAGGTCCACAACCATACCACCAACCGTTCAAATTCTGCAAAACGAATCAAAAAAATTTGCAAGTCAATACTCAAAGCCTCTTCCACAGAACACCGTCTTCAGATAACATTAAAGAAAATGCCAGCTTACTCTGAACATCGAAGTTCACTCCTGCTCATCCGAGCTCGTAACATTCTATCAACACCGAACCGCAACCGTGACCTTCAACTTATAGTCCCCATGCCGCTAACTGAACCTATCATGCCGCTATACGAGATTACCAGAACTCATCATAAATCCTAAACTACAAGTAAAATAAGCACTTATTTGGCTAGAAAACTTTTCACTCAGCTCATTTCAAAAGAACCAACGCGACACGCAACTGAATTCTCAAACCGCAAAAAATGCAAACCTCAAGTCGTGATCTAGACCGCCATAACTCTTCCAGAATCCATTTACAAAATAAAGTCATTCGAATCAAATACCTCCCAAATCAACCAAGTTGTGGTGGCGCTCAAGCCTAAGTGTACAACCACAAACTACATGTATAACTTCATGCTGAAGAAACTAAAACTACATGTATAACTTCATGCTGAAGAAACTAATCGCTGCCACGATCATACTAATTCAACCATTACTAACCAACCCAACTTCGTCCAATTTATTCTCGGCATGCCTTAGAAATAAGAGTCGCTCTATTCAAACTTAACGAACCAAATCCACACTCGTCCCGAGTGACCCGTATTATGAGACCACATCGTTTCATAACTCATGAATCATCTCATATTCTACTTAGGCACAATAGCATCTCTAACTGGTTCACCCATTCAGCAAGACCTTCTGCGAATCTGAAACTATTTCCTCTTTTCCTCCAATACTGCACTGCATACGTAATGATAACATAAAACATCCCAAGTCCTTAGGCACTACGTTTAAATTCTTGAACCCACTAGGACAACTGTTGAGAGTCACCCACTTTGACTTGGTCCCAAATATAAGCCAAACTCTAGTGCGATGTGAGCACAAGAACACGCTATCCAAGAAGCACCCGAACGAATTCTTTTCCTTGTACATAACCCCAGAAAAGTCATAAACTTCGAGTCTTCCCAAAACCTGAACATGAATCGATAAGGTCAAGTATAGCACACGTTCCTCAAATCCTTTGCTCAAATTACCACTGGTGTTTTCTTTCCTTAGTCATAATAACCCACTAATACACTGATGACCAGAAACTGCACAAGCTGACAACCACGTGATCCAACCATAGACAGTGGGCCTCCCCCCACTTAGCTTGAAGCTACAATTTCATAACCCTGGAACCCACCAAGATTCCTCCTTCCTAATTACCAATGTCTCGAACAATCGACTCGCCAAATTTCTCGAAATCTTTCTGTTAAACATTTCATGAACATTCTGAATCCCTAGCCACATTCACATATTCGGCCTCTTACCGAATAGCCAGTAAAATTCTTCGTAGAAGTTTCATCAACACAACGCAACTGCTAACCTACTCACAGGAGATAACCCACCTGTGGAAATTCCACGCCGACATCTTCCAAAGATGCTGCACTGGATACAATTACTACGAAATCAGTAAACCCTCCTGAGCCCGTGCTCGTTTACCAGCTGTACAAGTCCGTTCATCCCCATTGACATTAACTAAAAGTGCGACAATACATTCAAATCCGAAGTCTTGTTGCATTCCCTTTCATATCAAGCAAACTCCTTTCAGTATCCAGTCTTCCTCAGTATAGTAGCCAATATACCAAATTAAGTCCGTAGACCTAGTCACTGTCCACCATGAATCCCAAATCACTCTAAACTTTTCTCAAGTCATGCAACTATCCTACCACAGAATCCATACACTACTATGTTACTCCCACTTCGGCTGAACCATCTTCTTTAAGTAGCTGCTCGACCTCTGCTTTTCATACTTGACCAGCTAATAATTCAACCACCGCGAGACAGTCCTTCCTCATTCTTCGCAGCCCAAATGTTGCCTCAAATCAAATCCACACCTGTAGCACCGGAACTAGTGAATTGCCACCAACTCTAAACCTCCTAGAAGATCATCCTTCTCGAGCTGTCACATTAGAAACACCATTTCGATTCAGAACACCTACACACTACTATATCTGACGACCGTTTCCCTAGCGCCCTTTCACAAACATAATACCCTACCCCAATGGCAAATTGAAGAAGACCATAACGCCGACTGACTTAATACATTTAAACAAGGACAACGACACCACATCACAGATGAAAATTCCACCACACTCGAAAATACCAAGTCTCATTACCTATCAACCCAAACCTGAACATTCATAGTTCTATTGCCTTTCCTTTGCTAGAAATAAACGTTGAACCTCTAAATCATGTGCTAAGAAATCCTCCTTTCAAGTCATTCACTGCCTCGACATATAAACAAACACATCACCATTACGTCAACACTGTGCGATACAACGTTTAAACATCGTAGCAATCTGCACATAGCCTCGATCCCATCAAAAGTATAGCTACTGTGCTGAAATGACAGAACATCCTTCCGCAAGAAGACGATAATAACTTGCTTCAATGCGCAGGGAGAAACATCCTGCTCCGGCTCTGTAGTACCACTGCAACTCCTCGAAGCCAAACTGACACGAGTGTTCAACACCATACAAGAATGAAAAGGAAGGAAATAAAGACATAAGCCTAGAAGGAATCAAATTGCACGATGAGGAATCAAGAAGGGAGTTCTCCTAACAGCCCTGTAGCCTCTCGAAGATAAGTACAGACGTCTCCGTACCAATCCTCAAGACTCTACTAGACTTACTCATGACTCGTGAGACCCAAGTGAACCTAATGCTCTGATACCAAGTTATCACGACCCAAAATCCGCTAAAGGTCGTGATGGCGCCTAACACCACCATCAGGCAAGCCAACGATGACTAATCAACTTAATTACTCATTTTAGTAAAATTTTAAAATCATACTTCCCTTAATTAAATAATATGAAATAGAATCTACAGGGTGAAACAATGATAATTACGTGAACTACCATACTCAACATCCAGTAGGAACCCCTAAAATCCGGTGTCACAAGTTCATGAGCATCAACTAGGAAATATGATAAAATACAACATCTATCTGGAATACAAATTAGCTAGGAGAATGTAAATAACTCTGATGGAGACTCTGTGTGCTGCGGACTCGTTACATGCGATGCAGTTCACCTAAGTCCCCACAATAGCTGTGCCTCTGCGCCCACAAGACCACTAGACATATATGTACCTGCACAAAATGTGCAGTAAGTGTACCATGAGTACGTAAAAAACGTGTATCCAGTATCTAGTCTAATCTCGAAGAAATAATGACTAGGGGTCGACTTCGACACTTACTATGGGTTAACAATAAAATACCGAAATAATAAAGCATGGATTATGTAAATACAGCTGAAAACTCAATAACAAGAAATAAATAAATAATTCTTTCACTGATAGTAAATCTTAAATTAATTCTCATCATTTAACAAATTAATCTCTCAAGACTATAAAACAATATCAATTATAATTGGACTCCAAGAATTATTACGTACGAATTATGCGAGGTCGTACGGCCCGATCCAACATACAAATATATCAACTGTGCACTGCTGAGGGTCGAATGGCATGAATGATAGATGCATCTATCTGCTCTGAGGCGTTCGGCCCGGTCCACGAGAATAGAAAATACTTTATAAACAACTGATTCAAGATTATTAAGGGGCTAATATTCAAAGAAACACCAATTCTCATTAACGGTCAAGTGACTCGTCCAAAACTCAAGTAAATGAAATTTAACCTTTTACAATTCCTTTATTAAGTTCCAATACGATTTAAGCAATTAAATTAACAAGTAGGGTGCAACATCGCAAGTATAACATGATTTGGGTCCTAGACTACCCGGACATAAGCATAACACCTTGCACGTACGCAACCCCCACAAATAGAAGCACACATTAAATCAATTCACCTAGGGGTTAATTCTCTCTTACAAGGTTAGAAAAGAAATTTACCTTGCCCCGAAGTTCCATAACCGGCTCCAAAGCTATTCTAACAACTCAAAACGGCGCCCGTCGCTCCAAAACTAGTAAATAAATGTTAAATTCTATGAACATATACTCTAATACTCATAATAAATCAATTTATAAAAATTTCCAACACCGCTTGGAAAATTGAAAAGCTCACCCTCGGGTCCACATGCCCAAATTCCGAAAATGTCTGAAGATAATCATTATCCATAACACTACAAACTCAAATAAATGATTTATTCTTGATTCCATATCCAATTTCATGGTCAAAACCCAAAAATATCAATTTCTAGGTTTTCCTACAAAATCCCAAATATCTACAAATTTTCATGTCTAAATCCATATATAAATCTTGTATTTAACTCACAATACGCGAGAATCACTTACCTTGACGTAGATGATGAAGATGGCACTCCAAAATTGCTCAAAAAATCGGCTTCCACGGAAGAGGTGAAGTGAAAATGAGCCAAACCACTGATTGAAAAAGATCACTGCCCAGTTTGACCTTCTTCGCAAACGCGGCACTTATCTCGTGTTCGCGAATCACAACCTGCTTCAGCCCCAATTTCCTCCTTCGTGATCCCGAAGACAGGCTCGCGAATACGATGCCTTTCAAGGCCTGACCAGCGCAAACGCGGAACCATCCACGCGAACGCGTAGGCCAAAAGCTTCCCAAGACCAACTTACCTTACTCGAACGCGAGAGGGCGATCGCGAATACTGAGGTCAACTGCCCAGACCTTCGCGAACGCATGGAACAAATGGCCCAGTCCAAAACTCTTTCTTCGCGAACGCGTGAGCCCCTTCGCGTTCGCGAAGAATAACACCAGCACCAGCAAACCAACAACAACATCTTAGCCAAACTTGGTCCGAAACCACCTCGAAACACAACCGATGCCCCCGGGACCCCGTCCAATCATACCAACTAGTCCCAATACATGGCACGAACCTGCTCGAGGTCCCAAATCACATCAAACAACCTTAAAACCACGAATCGCGTCCCAATTCAAGCTTAGTGAACTTTAGAACTTCAAACCTCTACATTTGACGCCAAAATCTATCAAATCACGCCCGATTGACCTCAAATTTTGCACACGAGTCACATTGGACATTACGGACCTGATCCAACTTCCGTAATTAGGATCCGACCCCAATATCAAAAATTCCACTCCCGGTCAAACTTCCCAAAAACCTTCAATTTTCCAACTTTCGCCAAATGACTCCGGGATGACCTACGGACCTCCAAATCCACATCCGAACGCGCCTCTAAGAACAGAATCACTATAAGGATCTATTCCCGAGCTCGGAATCCCAAACTGACATCGATAACATTAAAATACACTTCAACCCAAATTTATGAAATTCTTCAAAAATGCTAACTTTTTATAATAAGCACCGAAATGCTCCCGGGTCATCCAAAACCCGATCCGAACATACGCCCAAGTCCGAAATCATCATACAAATTTATTAAAACTTTCTAATCCGGATTCTGAGGTTGTTTACTCAAAAGTCAAACCTTAGTCAACTCTTCCAACTTAATGTTCCGAAATGAGAATTTTCTTTCCAAATCAACTTCAAGCTTCCCGAAATTCAATTTCGACCACACGTACAAGTCATAATACCTGAAGTGAAGCTACCCAAGGCCTCAAACTGCCAAAAATGTACTAGAGCTCAAAACAATCGATCGGGTCGTTACACTCGGTACATTGGCCCATTTGAGGTGCTTCAGAGGATTGGAGAGGTGGCTTACAAGCTTGCCTTGCTACCTGTTCTATCGAGTGTTCATGCAGTATTTCATGTTTCTATGCTCCAGAAGTATGTCGGCGATCCATCTCATGTTTTGGGTTTTAACACAGTTCAGTTGGATGATGATTTGACTTATGATGTGGAGCTGGTGGCCATTTTGGATCGGCAGGTTCGAAAGTTGAGGTCAAAGAACATAGCTTCAATGAAGGTGCAGTGGACATGTCAGCCAGTTGAGGAGGCTACTTGGGATATCGAGCGAAAGATGCAGAGCAGATATCCACGCCTATTTGAGACTCCAGGTTTGTTTCTAGACCCGTTCGAGGATGAACGTTTATTTAAGAGGGGGAGAATGTAACGACTCGGCCGGTTGTTTTGAGTGTTGTCGCCCCGTTACCCTATTTACCACTTGTGTATGATAAATTTTTGTTAGGTGACTTGCTGGGGTAGTTGGTTCAGTTACGCGGATATTTCGGAATAAGTTGAACACTTAGTCTCAAGGTTAGAAGCTTAAGTTGAAAAGGTTGACCGGATGTTGACTTATGTGCAAATGGCTCTGAAATGCAGTTTTGATGGTTCCGATATCTCCGTTGGGTGATTTCGGACTTAAGAGTGTGTCTGAATAGTGATTTGGAGATCCGTAGTTGATTTAGGCTTGAAATGGCAAAAATTAGGATATTAGAAGTTTTGGAAATTGAGAAGTTTGACTGAGAGTTGACTTTATGGTTACCGGACTTGGATTTTGGTTTCAGGAGTTGGTGTAGGCCCTTGTGTCATTTATGACTTATGTGCAAAATTTGAGGTCAATCGGACTTGATTTGATAGGTTTCGGCATCGATTGTTGAAGTTGATATTTCTTAGTTTTCTTAGGCTTGAATTGAGGTGCGATTCGTGTTTTTGATGTGGTTTGATGTGATTTGAGGCCTCGACTAAGTTCGTATCGTGTATTAAGACTTGTTGGTATGGTTGATTGAGGTCCTGAGGGCCTCGGGTGGATTTCGAATGGTTAATGGATAAAAAAATGGGAGGATTGTTGAAGTGCACCAAGTCTGTGCGATTGCACCTGTAGAGTTTTGGTTGTAGGTGCATGGCCGCAAAAGCGAAGGATTGGTTGCAGACGCGGTTTGGGTGAAGCTGGGTAGTGGTCACAGGTGCGAGGGTTTGTCCGCACTTGCGTGGTCGCAAATGCGGGGATGGAGTCGCAGAAGCGAGGTTGACTGGGCTGCTGATGGGTCGCATGTCCGAGGGAAGTGCCGAATCTGCGAGCCTGCAGATGCGTGTTTGGCTCCGCAGAAGCGGAGGGTGAACTGGAAAGGGTAGTTCGCATAAGCGATCCTCGTTGCGCAGGAGGGAGTCCGTAGATGCGAGATTGGGGGCCACAGAAGATATGGAGCGGAGTTTAAGTGAGTTCCGCAGATGCGGAGATTAGACCACAGAAGCGGTATCACACAAGCGAAGAAAAGGGCCGCAGTTGCGAAAATCAATGGGCAAAATAATTAATTCGAGGGTTTCTTGATTTTTCTTATTTTGGACTTTGCAAACTCGGACTAAGGCGATTTTTGAGAGGGATTCAAGGGTTTCTTGAGGTAAGTCACTTGTGACCATTTTTATTCAATAATATTGTTTGCCCATTGAATTTCCCACTTACTTTGTGTGTTTTTGAGGTAGAATTTTAGGAGCTTGAGGCTAGGGATTTGGAGAGTTAATTTGAGGATTTGAGTGGTGATTTGGTATTATAATTTGGTAAATTTGGCATGGTTGGACTCGTGGTTGAATGGGCTTCCGAATGTTATAACTTTTATCAGATTCCGAGACATAGGCTCGGGGTCGACTTTTCAGTTGACATTTTGACTTTTGAATAAGAACTTAGTATTTTCGTATGGAATTGATTCCTTTAGCTTGTGTTGATTGTATCGAATTGTTTGTGGCTAGATTCGAGGCATTCAGAGGACGATTCGCGAGGCAAAGATGTCACGACCCAAAATCCACTACAGGCCGTGATGATGCCTAACGCCACCGCCAGGCAAGTCAACGGTGATTAATCAACTTAGTTACTCATTTCATTATTTTTAAAATCATAAATCCCTTTAATTAAATAGAGTGAAATCTGATACTCGTAGAACACCCGTGATTTTATTTTCCAATTTTCGTATGAAATATAAATTACAAGGTGAAATGATAATGATTACGTGAATTACAATTATGAAGATCCAGTAGGAACCCCCAAAATTCGGTGTCATAAGTGCATGAGCATCTACTAGGAAATATAACAAATATAACACCTGTCTGGAATACAAGTTAGACAGGAGAATGAAAATAACTCTGATGAAGACTCTGTATGCTGCTGATCGTAACATGGAATGCGACTCACCGTAAAGTCCCCGCATTAGATGCGCCTTTGCGCCCCAAAGACCACCAGACGTGTATATATATATACCTGCACAATAAGTGCAGCAAGGGTAGCATGAGTACATAAATCAATGCGTACCCAGTAAGTATCTATCCTAATCCGAAGTAGTGACGAGGGATCGACATCGACACTTACTAGCTGTCCAACAAATCAAATACTGTAAGAAGTAAACCAATATGAGGCAGGGTAAATAAACGAGTATAAACAAATATAGGCGATCCTCCTCTGAACAGTAAACTCAAGCTCTTAATTATCGGTTACCTCCTCAACCGGAGTATATAAGTAAAATGGTCCCCACCAGATAGGTCGTCAAACTCAAATTAGGAAAACTCACGGATACGATGGCTTCTTGTCAAATATTACGCACGACGCCGAGGCGAACGACTAGATCCCATAAGGGTGTTTCATGAAGCTACCGAGGAAACGACCCCATCCCATAAGAGTATTTATAAAAATGCCGTGGCGAAAGGCCTGATACCACAAGAATATGATGCTGCCAAGGCGAACGGTCCGATCCCATAAGAATATGATACTACCAAGGTGAACGGCCCGATCCCATAAGAATATAAAACTACCAAGGCGAATGGCCCGATCCCATAAGAATGTGGTAAAAAATCCTGTCGAGGCGAACGGCCCGATACCATTAGAATAAGAAGCTTTAACGGGTCCTTGACCCCACTCACAAATAAACGTGTGAGTTATGAAATTTAAGAAAACTTTTCGATGAAAACGCAAAACGCGGGAGAAATCCGTAAAGGGGGCACAATTATTCTAAATCAAGTAGCTCGTCAAATCTCTACAATAGCAAGTCTATCACTCTACACAAGCCTAGTCTTAGGTCGTAACAAGTAATAAAGGAATTCAACAGGCAAGGATAACTCAAATAGCACAATTAAAGCATGGTGTGAACCTAAATCTACCTGGTCAAATTAGGAATCCGAGCATACGCACGGACACTCATCACCTCATACATGCGTAGCTACCACAACATGTAGCACATAAGAATATAATACCTACAGGGTAAATTTCCCTTCACAAGGTTAGACAAGAGACTTACCTCGCCGTGAACTTCCATAACCGGCTCCAATGCCTCCTAACTCCTCGTCTCAAAGCCAAACGATCCGAACTAGTCAAAAAATGAGCAAATCAATCAAAATATTCTCCAATGCTTATAATTAATCAATTCATAACAATTCTCAACTCCGTTTGAAAAGTCAATAAAATTAAACCTCGGGCCCACGTGCCCGAATTCCAAAAATTTTGAAGATAAACTTAACTCATAACATTACGAACTCAAATATATGATTTATTCCTAATTCCATTTCCAAAATTGTGGTCAAAAAAATTATCAATCCTAGGTTTTTCTCTTAAAATCTCATATTTTTCACAAATTTTCATGGTTAAATCCACATATAATCCATGTATTTCACTAACATTATGTGGGAACTACTTACCTCGCCATAGATGGCAAAAATATCCTCTTGAAGCTCTCCAAAAATCGCCCCAACCAAGTGAAAATGAAAGAAAATGGATAAATCCCATATAAAATCAAGTCTGCCCCGGTTCTTCGCTACCGCAGGAGCATCTTCGCGATCGCGAAGGCTAAAATCACTGCCTCCAAAATTCCTCTACGCGTTCGCAACCAACATGCCGCGTTCACGAAGCCTTTAGATCCCACAGCTTCGCGTTCGCGATGTAAGCATCGCGTTTGCGAAGGCTTAACTGCTTCAGGCCCAGCTCCCCTTCCTTTCACGCGTTCGCAACCCTCATGTCGTGTTCGCATAGGTTGCCTTGGCTCCTTCTCCACGTTCGCGACCCTTGTGTCATGTTCGCAATGAGCAAATCTAGCAGCCCCAGAAATCCTTCTTCACGAATGCATGAATCCCTTCGCGTTCGCGAAGAACAAAATCAGACACCAACAACATGCAACAACAAATCATACAAACTTGGTCCAAAATCATCCTGAAACACACCCGAGGCCCCCGAGACCCTGTCTAATCACACAAACCAGTTCTATAACATAACATGGACTTGCTCGAGGCCTCAAATCACATCAAACATCATCAAATTTATGAATCGACGATCGAAACCTTTCTTTAAACTTTCAAACTCTTAAACTTCGTCGAACGCGTCCAAATTATACTTAAACATCCCAGAATGATGCCAAATTTTGCGTGCAAGTGACAAATCACGATATGAACCTATTCCAAGTCTCAGAACTCCAAACGGACATCGATAACACTAAAATACACTTCCAATCAAACTTAGGAAATTCTAAAACCTCCAAAATGTTAACTTTGCTCAATAAGCGCCGAAATGCTCCCGGACCATCTGATACTCAACTCGAATACACGCCCAAGTCCGAAATCATCATACAAACCTGTTGGAACCTCCAAATCTCGATTCCGAGGTTGTTACTCAAAAATCAAACCTTGGTCAACTCTTCCAACTTAAAGCTTCTGAATTGAGAATTTTCCTTCCGAATCAACTCTGAACTCCCTAAAATCCAATTCTGATCACATATACAAGTCATAATACATGAAGTGAAGCTACTCAAGGCCTCAAACTGCCGAACGACACGCTAGGGCTCAAAACGACCGGTCGGGTTGTTACATTCTCCCCCACTTAAATATATATTCGTCCTCGAACGTGCCAAAAATTGTTCCATAGTTGCCTCAAAATCACTACTCAACACCTTGTGCACCTACCCATGCCACCACAACCTAGGTGAATAAATTAGCTCGAGCCAGACTAAAGATCCTCCTTTTTATTTAGCCAACAAGCCTTAGGACCAAATTCCAACCTCCGAATTTCTCGACAAGACCTTATTCAAACATACGAACACCGTATCAATCTCCACACGCTGAACCCACACATGATCATGCACCCATGCTGACATCACAATGCAACGCATAATGACCCAACACTCGTAGTATACCTCATAACACATATAAGCCTGGTCTCAACCCTTATAATAATGCAACGATGGAAGAGATGTGCAGGAACTCATAACCACCCGTTAAATCAATAACTGAGTTTCTCCGCTCGATAAGAAACATTACCTCATTCGGAACTGAATAGTGACATTTTCCTTTTAATAAATTTTACATAAATCCGATCGCACCAGTTTCAGGTCCAATAACATCGTCTCACCCCGTACAAGTTATTCAGGCAATAAGCCACCTCAAACACTAGCCAAGATCTCATATGATACCATTAATGCGCCAACAGGCTATAACTTGAATATGACACATAAGGAAGAACGAACTCTGAAAAAGAACTACCCAGCCCGCGTAACGAATAAAATAGCCAAAAAGATGCTATGAACCTTTCTCAGAGAATGAGAAAAAAAATACCTTTCTCACTGTTGTGGCGTGCAACCCGATCCATACATGATACCATTGCGGCATGCAACCCGATCCAAACAACATACCCATTAATCCATAATACTTATATATACAAAATACTTGAATATCGGCTACAATCATGCCAAGTGCATAAATACGACTCTGGGGAGAGGGGTAGCGCCATGCGCCACAAAACTCGAGCTCGACTAAGGTGCAATAACGACAAGCTACACATGACCACAACACCCATGCGAATAATCAAGCCATCTCACAGCCCACATGGCATAATATAGTGTTACATGGGATAGCTGACGACAGGAATAGCATCCAACACCCGAAGACTCCTCCATAAATAGTGCTATGCTGAATGAACATATCCGACCTAACGTAGAACATACATTCACATTAGATCTACTAGTGGACCTCAAACTGATTTTGATCGTCCCGTACTGGGCCAATAACCTTCCAAGAATCCACAATGACTCTATTCATGACACATAAGAGTAACCGTGTATCCGGAACAAACCCCCACAGTCTGCAACCAAAGAAATAGAGGGCCTCTTAGTCATAATCTCTCCCATTTGCGACTGTATCAAAATCTCCATACCTGATTTAAGTTTCCAACAATCGGATGACTAACAAGTCCCACTTATATGATCTTCCCGTGGGATATACTCCCACAATCTTCCGCACCAGGTAGTAAAATCCGAATGTTAATGGCCATCGACCATGTTAATTCTATAATACTGGCCAAGAATCCACATTTCTATACCCAACACTCCTACCACAAAACAGACCATCCTTAGGCTGCCCAAAATTAGTGCCAGCATACTCTGAACATCTAAATTCCTCCCCGCCCCTCCGAGCTTGTGACATTCTTATCAACACCAAACCTGCAACCTTGATCCTTAACTTCCAATTTCCATACTGCTCCCTGCACTTATCATGCCGTTACGCGAGAGTACAAGAATTTCATCATAACTCTTGAACTACCAATAGAATAAACATTTCATTATCTAGAACCTCGTTCACTCAACACATTTCAGAGGAATAATATCAATACACAATTGAATTCCCATAATCGCAGAAGACACAAACCTCAAGTGGTGGTCTAAACCACCAAGACCCTTCCGGGATTCATCTAAAAATAACAAACCCTCATAATCAAATACCTCCAATCAATCAAATTACGGTGGCTGTCAAGCCCTCACGTACTACCATGAATCACCTGTATAGCTTAACATACCGAAGGAACTTATCATTTCCATAACCATGCTGTTTCAACCCATCACTAACTGACCCAACTTCTTCCGATTTACTCTTGACTTGCCTTCGAAATAATAATAACTCCCTTCAAATACATAACAAACCTCAAACAACACTCATCCTGAGCAACCCCAAATCACGAGACCACGTCTTCTCAACATCCATTAGACATTTTATACTTTCTTCATGCAATCAATAGCATCCCCCCCTGATACACTGCACTGATTAGATGTTAGGCGAATCTGAAGTTTCTTCTCCTACTTCTCTAACACTGCACCGCAGACCCGATGATAACATAGAATACTCCAAGTACCCTTCACACTCTGATGCAAAACCCAATCTTTAGCCACATAATGAACCCAAAAAATCCTTATGCACCACACCTTTAATCTTGCATCCACTAAGAACATTACTGAGAGTCGCCCACTCTAATCCAGTCTCGATTATTTAACCAAATAACTAGTGCTCCATTAGAACATATGCACACCGGGGAAGCAACGGGATGAATCTTTTTCCTTGCCCATCACATCCACAGAAGCATAACTTTTGAGCCATCCTCAGCACCTACACATGAATCAATAAGGTGAAATGTAACACATATACGTCAAACTTCCTTATCCAAAATTTCCCGTCTTCTAATTCATAATTAATCCACCAATGCACCGATAACCCATAACCATACAGGCACACGACCATGTGACTCACTTATAGACGGTGGGCTCCCTCACTTAGCTTTACACTACAATCACATAGATCCAAACCCCACAACGACCACTTCTTCTCATTAACCTGATCCCACGTTATTGCTCAGTCAAATTTCTCAGAAGTTCTTGTTGGACTAATCATAACACATCCCGAATTATCCGCCACAATCATACACTCGACCTCCTAACTTCATTGATATAGTTGCATCCATCATGAAATAAACTAACCTCCCTAGGTCCCGCACTGACCCGCTAGCCATAAGAATCCCTGCATTCATTAACATCACCCGAAGGTCCACAATATGTTATCAAGCCCTTCTCGCTACATTCAAACTTTCCTAAGCATATAAACCACCTTAGAGATAATCTCATTCGAGCTATTAACACTGAAAATGCCGATTCGATCCTGAAGTCGCAGCGCACAACCATCTCCGATAACTTCTTCTTAGGTTCCATCTCATGACACCGTGACCAGAGGAAAACAAATGAAGATCAACATGCCGATGAGCCTTAACGAATTCAATCAAGGACGGTGACACCATAATATTAACAAGAGTCCCTCCAAACTCAAAAGTATCAATTCTCGATTGTAGGCAACACAAATACTAGGCTGAAATGACAGAACACCCCTCCATACGGCAAATACAATAGCCCACTCGAATATGCAGGGAAAAACATCATGCACCACATCTGCGGTACCATTACAACTCCTCGACGCCCAATTGATAGCCAACACTCCACACCGTATAAGAATGAATAGAAAGGAAACAAAGGCATAAGCCTCAATGGAATCAAATCGCATGACGAAGAATCAAGAAGGGAAGTGCTCCTAACAACCCTATAGCCTCTTGAAGATAAGTACAGACGTCTCCATACCGAGCCACAAGATTCTACTAGACTTGCTCATGACTCGTAAGAACTAAGTAAACCTAATTCTTTGATATCAAGATATCACGACCCAAAATCCGCTATAGCCCGTGATGGCGCCTAACACCACTGTCAGACAAGCCAATGGTGATTAATCAACTAAGTTACTCATTTCATTATTTTTAAGATCATAAATCCCATTTATTAAATAGAGTGAAATCTGGTATTTGTAGAATACCCGTGATTTTATTTTCCAATTTCCGTATGAAATATAAATTACAAGGTGAAATGATAATGATTACGTGAACTACAATGATGAACATCCAGTAGAAACCCGCAAAATCCGGTGTCACAAATGAATGAGTATCTACTAGAAAATATAATAAAATACAACAGCTGTCTAGAATATAAGTTAGATAAGAGAATATAAATAACTCTGATGGAGACTCTGTATGCTGCGGACCGTAACATGGAATATAGCTCATCATAAATTCCCCACAATAGCCGCGTCTTTGTGCCCCAAATACCACCAGACATACACACACACACACACACACACATACATACATGGACAATAAGTGCAGCAAAGGTAGCATGACTACGTAAATCAACCCATACCCAGTAAGTATCTAGCCTAACCTCGGAGAAGTAGTGACGAAGGATCGACATCGACACTTACTAGTGGTCCAATAAATCAAATAATGTAAGAAGTAAACCAATATGAGGTAGGGTAAATAAAAGGCATAAACAAATATAGGTACGTGGAATGATCCTCCTCTAAACAGTAAACTCAAGCTCTCAATTACCAGTTACCTCTTTAACAGGAATATATAAGTAAAATGGTCCCTACCAGATAGGTCGTCATAACTCAAATCAGAAAAACTCACGGATACGATGGCTTCTTATCAAATATTACGCACGACGCTGCCGAGGAGAACAACCGGATCCCATAAGAGCGTTTCGTGAAGCTACTGAGGCGAACTGCTTAATCCCTTAAGAGTAGTTATAGAAATATCGAGGCGAACGACCCGATCCCACAAGAATATACCGAGGCGAACGGCCTGATCCCATAAGAATATAATACTGCCGAGGCGAACGGCTCAATCCCATAAGAATGTGGTACAAAATCCTGTCGAGGCAAAAGACCTGATCCCATTAGAATACGAAGCTTTAACGGGTCCTTTGACCCCACTCACAAATAAACGTGTGAGTTATAAAATTTAAGGAAACTTTTCGATGAAAACACACAATGCGGAAGAAATCCGTAAGGGGAGCACAATTATTCCTCGGCTAAATCAAGTAGCTCGTCAAATCTCAACAATAGCGAGTCTATCACTCTACACAAGCCTAGTCTCAGGCCGTAACGAGTAATAAAGGAATTCAACAGGCAAAGATAACTCAAATAGTACAATTAAAGCATGGCATGAACCTAAGTCTACCCAGACGAATCAGGAATCCTAGCATACGCACGGACACTCATCACCTCATACGTGCATAGCTCCCACAACATGTAATACATAAGAATATAACAGCTACAGGGTAAATTCCCCCTCACAGGGTTAGACAGGAAACTTACCTCGCCCAAAAGTTCCATAACCGGCTCCAATGCCTCCCTAACTCCTCGACTCAAAGCCAAACGATCCGAAACTAGTCAAACAATGAGTAAATCAATCAAAATATTCTCCAATGCTTATATTAATCAATTTATAACAATTCCCAACTCAGCTCGAAAAAACCCTCGGACCCACTTACCCGGATTCTGAAATTTTTTGAAGATAAGCTTTTCCCATAACATTACGAACTCAAATATCTGATTTATTCCTCATTCCAGTTCCAAAATCGTGATCAGAATCCAAAATTATAAATTCTAGGTTTTTCTCTTAAAATCTCATAATTTCCACAAATTTTCATGGTTAAATCCACATATAATCCATGTATTTCACTAACATTATGTGGGAACTACTTACCTCACCATAGATGGCAAAAATATCCTCTTGAAGCTCTCCAAAAATCATCCCAACCAAGTGAAAATGAAAGAAAATGGGCCAAATCCCGTATAGAATCAAGTCTGCCCAGGCACGTTCTTCTTTGCGATCGTGAGAGCATCTTCGCGATCGCGAAGGCTATAATCACTGCCTCCCAAATTCCTCTACACGTTCGCGACCAATGGGCCGCGTTCGCGAATCCTTCATATCCTATTGCTTCGTGTTCACAACCTCCATCTCGCGTTCGCGTAGGTTGCCTCATCTCCTTCTCCTTGTTTGCGACCCCTGTGTCGCGTTCGCGATGAGCAAATCCAGCAACCCCAAAAATCCTTCTTCTCGAACGCGTGGATCCCTTCGCATTCGGTGAAGAAAAAAACCAGACACCAGCAACCAGCAACAAAAAATAATCCTAACTTGGTCCGAAACCATCTCGAAACACACCCAAGGTCCCCGAGACCCCATCCAATCACATCAACCAGTTCCATAACATAACACGGACCTGCTCGAGGCCTCAAATCACATCAAACATCATCAAAGCTATGAATCAGCGATCGAAACCTTTCTTTAAACTTTCAGACTCTTAAACTTCGTGGAATGCATCCGCATTATACTTAAACATCCCAGAATGACGCCAAATTTTGCGGATGTATTCCAAGCCTCGAAACTCCAAACGAACATCGATAACACCAAAATTCACTTCAAATCAAACTTAGGAAACTCTAAAACCTCCAAAATGTTAACTTTCCTCAATATGTTCCAGAATGCTCCTGGGCACCTGAACACACGCCTAAGTCCGAAATCATCAAACAAACCTATTGGAACCTCCGATTCCGAGGTCGTTTACTCAAAAGTCAACCCTTGGTCAACTCTTCCAACTTAAAGCTTTCGAATTGAGAATTTTCCTTCCGAGTTAACATCGAACTTCCCAAAATCCTATTCCGACCATACGTACAAGTCGCAATACATGAAGTGAAGCTACTCAAGGCCTTAAACTGTTGAACAACGCGCTAGGGCTCAAAACGACCGGTCAGGTCATTACAAAGGGCTTGTTGGAGTCGAGATTTGCACAGTTTGAGGTAAGTGATACTTCTAAACTTGGTTTTGAGGGTATGAAACCCTGAATTACGTGTTATGTGATTGGTGTTGAGGTGACGCACATACTAGGTGACGGGCGTATGGGCGTGCACCATAGGAATTGTGACTTGGTCAATTTCATGGAACTGTATAGTTGAATAATCCATGTGTTAGAGAAATCGAGATGCAAGTCATGTTAGAAATCATGCTTAGGCTACATATTGGTACTGTTGGGACCCACAGAGGTCGCTTTGGATGTTGACTTATTTGCTTAAATTGCAATTATGTACGCAGTCACAACTATCTTTTGCATATCATATTTTACTCTCTGTTGCCATTTATTGATAAATCATATAATCATTGTTTGGGCTGATTATCATGATTTTTGTGAGCCGGCGAGACTGGAGAGATTGATGAATGAGTGAGGACGAGGGCCTGATTGTGAGGATATTTATGGGATTGGGCTACATGCCGCAACATGTTTTATTGATTCATACCATGATTGGTTTATTATAGCGCTTAGGCTGGATCTTCCCCTCCGGAGTCTGCACACCAACAGTGAGCGCATGTACCTACTGAGTGTGAGTGCGGGTGCCAAGCGATTAGGAGGATTGAGTGACTGTGAGGAATGAGTGACTATGAGGATGGAGTGAATGGGAGGACTGAGTGATTGATACTCTGAGATTATGCATATGATTTCATCAATGTTTTGTACATTAGTTGGCATACAAAACTGACATGTAAATACCAAGACGTATCATTTCTTATCTTAGTAGTACTTGACATATCTTACCTGTTTGGGTTTTATCTATTAAATTTGGAAGCATGCCTACATTTTTTTACTGTATTTTTGTTATTGGACTGTACCTATGAGGCTCGTCATTGCTTTCAGTCCAAAGGTTAAATTTTTTACTTACTGAGTTGGTTGTACTGACGTTACACCATGCACTTTGTGTGCAAATCTAGGTGTTTTCGGGCACAGTGGTTGTTAATCTCAGAGTTTCCACCCATTTTCAGAGATCTTCAAGGAAGTTGTCTGGCGTCCGCACACCTTGACTCTCCTCCCCTATCCCTCAGTTTTACTTATTCAGTTTCAGTTTTCTTAGACAATGTTTCAGACTTTATATTTGTATATATGCTCATGTACTCAGTGACATCCTGGTTTTGGAAACTTCTATATTGAGTTGTGACGTTTTCATCCGATTTTTATGAAATTCTCACTTATTTAAATTTACTTTAGTATATTTTGAATTTAAAAGAGTTGGTATGTGTGAGTTGTCGGCTTGCCCAGTATCATGATAGGCACCATCACGACAGGTCGAGTTTTGGGTCGTGATAATAAAGTATGAGCATATGCACTTCTATTTTTTTGTTTATTATTAAGTGAAATACTAGATAAATAATTATATTAAATTTTTTAGTAAGGAAAATAAGATATAAAGAGGGGGTAGAGATAATGTGAGAAAATTTATACTTTGAGTAATGAAAAAAATAAAAATAAATGAATAATACTCAAAAATATTATTGATAAGTTTAAACATTAAACCGAGCCATAGAATAAAACAATACAAGAATAAAAGTAGATGGAAATTTATTTTACAAGAAAAAGAAAAACCAAAGTCATTGTTATAATGAGAGTAGCGGAAGATATCAGCAATTTTAAATTATGGGTAACTTAATAACATGGACAAGAAAAACAAACAGTAGGAGAAAAAAATATGTAAATACAAAATCTTAATGTTGAGATTATAGGATAAGACTTATTTGATCTTCGAGATGAAAAAGGGTTTTTGAAATAATTCATATGGTCATGCTATATAGATAAGATTGCGTAATTCTAAATATTATAATAGATAAAACTAAAATAAAAAATTATAAACAATTAACATAATTCTGTGAAACAAATAAAAATAAAAATAAATAATTTAAATTTTTATGTAGTAATTTTAATAAAAAATTAAAAAGTCAATATTTTATGGCAATTAAACAATTTTATTACCAAAGTATAAACGATGTACAACTCAAGAGATAAAGAAAAACAGTCTGCTGAGCTAGACAGAGGGCCCCAACTCAGCTCTAAACTTATATCCTACTAATTTAAAGCACCTTCATCTCTAACATTCCAGTTCAAGGATAAAAATTCTAGTTTTTTAGTTTTCCCGCTACGGATGGCTTCCTTCGGCCCCTTATGAAACACATCTTGAACAATCATCTTAATGATAGTAGCAAAACCCCTTTCATTGTTCGTGAATACCCATTGATACAAGTCAAACTTTCATACTAAATAAAAAAAAAGGAAGGAGAATGTAATTTAATTGCTTATTGAAAGTGATACTAAAATAATAATTATTACAGTTATTAGTAGATTTATGATAGATAACAAACTAATTTCTCTGTTTAAATTTTGAACTAATTCAACACCACGCATTTAGAAAATAATATAACTGTCATAACCCAAAATCCACTGTAGGCCATGGTAGGCTCTATCATCACCGTTAGGCAAGCGAACACATAATCATTCATTTTATCCTTTTTAAAATCATAAATCTTTCTCGTATAACGAGGTTAGTGCATTAAAATAAATCGTAGTTACGTACAATTTCGTTAAAATAATAAGTGAAAGTGAATCAGTGTAAAACAATCCATAACAAATTCTAGAACACCCCCAAAACCCGGTATCACAAGTGCATGAGCATTTACTAAGGAGCAATAATATACAGCCTCTGTCTGGAATGTAAATAAGACAGGATAAAGTACATGGTATGATGGAGACTCTGTACGCTGAGATATGTAGCCTGGAATGCAGCTTACCATAAAGTCTCCTCAACAGCTGCGCCTACGCGCCAAAATAACCACTAATTGAACTTGTGAGATCCTGCACATTTAGTGCAGAAGTGTAGCATGAGTACGTAAATCAACGCGTACCCAGTAAGTATCTAGCCTAAATTCGGAGAAGTAGTGACGAGGGGGTCAAGGTCGACACTTACTAGAGGCCCAACAAAAATATAGTAAATCAAAAGCAGATGTGAAGCACACATCAATCATGGGGTAATTTTGTAAGTTACCTAATCTTCCAAATATTCCTTTTAAAGTATGAATTTCTCAGTCTTAATTCTACCTCAACAACTCAGATATATCAAGTACCAGTAACAAATGGATAAGAAATACCATATAAAATGACGGGCATCAGTGAAAAGATAATCTCGTGAATGTTCGGACTGCCAACGATATAACACACGATTATGCCGAGGTCGTTCAGCTCAATCCAGAATAATGTGTATACTGCCGAGGGTCGAGCGGCACGAACCATAGATGCATCTATTATAATGCCGAGGCGTTTGGCCTGCTCCACAAGAAAGGAAGTTATCGAATTACGAGACACGTGCTAACAATACAGTACATGAGCACAAAGTGAATATAATCTTTACCGTTTCTCAATAACTCGCCAATAACTCAATGTGATAAGGCTCGGCCTAGTATACATATATTTATTTCTAAATCAATCTCAATTATAAATTCATTAATTAAGCTAGCAGAATGAGTTAAAATAATTCAAATATTACATGATAAGGTCCTAAGTGTACCCATACATAAACATGCCTTAGTTATGAGTGAGAAAGCACGGGAGAAAGAAAATATATTATTATTGATATTTGATACAATACAAGAGGTCCTTATTTATAGCTATATTCTACAAGCACATATTTCTCCTATTCCAATGTGGGATAAGACTCTATTATATACATATCTATAAAACTAACACTCCCCCTCAAGCCAGTGCATACAAATCATATGTACCGAGCTTGTTACATATATAACTAATACGAGGACCAATGAGAGACTTGGTGAAAATATCTACAAGCTGATCATTTGATTCACAAACTTTGTAGTAATCTCTCTTGAGAGTATCTTTTCTCTGACGAAGTGACAATCAATCTCAATGTGTTTAGTTCTCTCATTGAACACCGGATTTGATGCAATATAAAGGGCAGCTTAATTATTGCACACAAGTTCCATCTGACTGATTCACTAAATTTCAACTCCTTGAGTAATTGTTTGGTCCATACTAGCTCACATGTTGCCATAGCCATTGCTCGATATTCTGCTTCTGCACTAGACCGAGCAACTACATTCTGTTTCTTGCTCTTCCAAGACACCAAATTTCCTCCTACTAACACATAATATCCAGACGTAGAACGTCTATTCGAAGGTGATCCTGTCCAATCAGCATCTGAGTATCCAGCAATCTGCTCATGACCTCGATCTTCAAACAGTAGCCCTTTGCCTGGAGCCGATTTTATATACCGAATAATGCGGATAACTGCATCCCAATGATTATTACAGGGAGAATTCATAAACTGACTTACAACACTCACATGATAAGAAATGTGGGGTCTAGTCACTATGAGATAATTTAATTTACCTACCAGCCGCCTATAGCTTGCAGGATCGCTAAGCGGCTCCCCCTGTCCTAGCAGAAGTTTAGAATTCGGATCCATCAGAGTGTCAACAGGTCTGCAACCTATCATCCCTGTCTCCTCAAGAATGTCTAAAGCATATTTTCTTTGAGAAATAACAATACCTGAGCTAGACTGAGCAACCTCAATACCTAGAAAGTACTTCAATCTACCTAGATCCTTAGTTTGGAAGTGCTGGAATAGATGTTGCTTCAGATTGGTAATACCATCTTGATCATTGCCAGTAATAACAATATCATGAACATAGACCTACCAGATAAATACAAAGACTTGAAGCAGAGTGCGGATAAAATACAGAGTGATCAGCTTCACTACGAGTCATGCCAAATTCCTGGATAACCGTGCTGAACTTATCAAACTAGGCTCGAGAAGACTGCTTTAGACCATAAAGTGACCGACGCAAGCGACATACAAGGTGACGAGACTCCCACTGAGCCACAAAACCAGGTGGTTGCTCCATATGAACTTCATCCTCAAGATCACCGTGAAGAAAAGCATTCTTAATGTCTAGCTGATAGAGAGGCCAATGACGAACCCCATCTATGGATAGAAAAAGGCGAACTGATGCCACTTTTTCCACGGGAGAGAAGGTATCACTGTAATCGAGCCCAAATATCTGAATATATCCTTTGGCAACAAGAAGGGCCTTAAGTCGATCAACCTGGCCATCAAGACCAACGTTGACTGCATACACCCAACGACAACCAACAGTAGATTTACCTAAAGGAAGATGAACAAGCTCCCAAGTACCACTAGTATGTAAAGCAAAAATCTCATCACTCATAGCCTGTCTCCAACCTGGATGAGAACGCTTCACCTGTAGACTTAGGGACGGAAACCAAGGACAAAGCAGATATAAAAGCATAATGGGGAGATGACAGACGATGATAACTTAAACCAACATAATGAGGATTAGGATTAAGTGTGGTCCGTATACCTTTCCGAAGTGCAATCGGTGTACTATGAAGAGACAAATCCGTAGTAGGAGCAGGGACAGCTACAGGACGAGAACCAGTTGGGCCTGATGTAGTGCGTTGACGACGATGATAAGTCAAGAGTGGTGAAACAACACTAGACTCATCATTGGTTGGTATGAGTGAAACTTCTGTGGTCGAAGGTGGAGGAGGATCTATAGTAGATTCCTCAAAGGATGGTATAGGTAAGACGTCAGATATATCATGGTGGTCAGCAGAGGTAAAGAAAGGTTTAGACTCAAAGAATGTGACATCAGCTGACATAAGGTACCTACGAAGATCAGGGGAATAACAACGATATCCCTTATGAACACGAGAATAACCAAGGAAGACACACTTGAGAGCACGAGGAGCTAACTTATCTTTCCCAAGTGCCAAGTTATGAACAAAACATGTGCTCCCAAAAACACGAGGTGGAAGGGAGTATAAGGGTGACTGGGGGAACAATACTGAATGCGGAACCGGATCCTCGGTGGAAGATGAAGGCATCCGATTAATCAAATAACAAGATGTGAGAACTGCATCGCCCCAAAAACGCAGCGGAACACGAGATTCAATTAGAAGTGTGCGAGCAGTCTCAATAAGGTGCCTATTCTTTCTTTCTGCAACCCCATTTTGCTAAGGGGTATAAGGACAAGCTGTCTGATGAATAATTCTCTTGAGAAATCATAAACTGCTGAAACTGAGAAGATAAATATTCTAAGGCATTATCACTGCGAAAAATACGAATAGAAACACCAAATTGGTTTTTGATTTCAGCACAGAAACTCTGGAATATAGAAAATAACTCAGAACGATCTTTCATTAAGAAAATCCAAGTACACCTTGAATAATCATCAATAAAACTGACAAAATAGCAAAATCCCAAGGTTGAACTGACTCTACTAGGACCCCATATATCAAAATGAACTAAGGAGAAAACAGACTCTGCATGACTCTCAACACTACGTGGAAAGGAAGCTCGAGTATGTTTTCCAAGCTGACACGACTCACAATCTAATGTAGACAAACTAGATAAACAAGGCACCATCTTCTGAAGTTTGGATAAACTCGGATGTCCTAAACGTCTGTGGATTAGGTCTGGAGGATCTGTAACTAGAAATGTTGTTGAAGGATTAAGTCAGTTCAGGTAATAAAGGCCTCCTGACTCACGTCCTGTACCAATTGTCTGTCCCGTACTACGGTCCTGGATAATAAAAGAATCGTCAATAAAATATATACCACAATGGAGTGCACGAGTTAAACGACTAACAGATGCAAGACTAAAACGACAACCAGGGACATAAAGAACGGAATCTAGGGTAATAGAAGACAAGGGATGAGGTTGTCCAACTCCTTTGACCTTAGTTTTACATCCATTGGCTAAATTAACGGTGGGAAGAGACTGTGAATATGCAATATTTGACAAAAGTGATATATTACCAGAGATGTGATCAGAAGCGCCTGAGTCCATGACCCATGGCTCAAGAGTACTAGACTGGGAAACATACGCAAAAGAATTACCAGCAACTGAAGTATCAGTCTGAGCAACCGAGGCTACTTGTGGAGATGTCTGCTTACTTGCGCAATACTGGAGGAGCTCCTTATATTCTTCTTTAGATAACGAAAATCCTTGGTTACATGTAGTCTCGGTCTGAGCAATGTAAGCATTTTTGGGTGGACGACCATGTAAGGAATAGCACATTTCACGAGTGTGTCCAAGTTTGTGACAATAAGAACATTTGGGTCTAGATCTTCCAAAACGACCTCCTCCTCGTCTATTCTCCATAGTTTGAGATGCCCGAACATCCACTGTCTGGGATGCGAGAACAGAGGAATCAAGTATCGGTGATGATGTCATTGGGTGACTTGGTGCTGCAGCAAGGCGGAGTAATCTAGAGAATACTTCATCAACTGTGGGGACAGTCGGACTAGCCAAAATCTAATCGCGTACTGAATCAAGATCATTAGGAAGTCCAGTGAGGGTAAGAACTAGAAACATCTTTTGTCGCTGCTCTTGTTGTTCCTCAACACTAGCAGAAACTGGCATCAATTTCTCATCCGCGATATCACATCATAGAAGCGAGATATGTCATTAGTGTATAAGGTACGAGCCTTTGCCCAAACAAAATAACATGTCTGGAAATGGACGAAATAAGGGCATCAACTTGAAATCAATAGATCGCCACAAGATGCTACATAATTGCTCATCAATCTTTGCCCAAAGTGCTATCGCCTTTTCATCTCCTTCGCTAGACTGTTTGATTAGATGATCATGAACACCTTGACGTTTACACCACAACTCGACAGATGAAGCCCAAGCTAAGTAGTTTGAACTTCCCATTAAAGGTTCCGAGGTAATCATAGCACTAGAGCTTCCAGAACCCATGTTTCTCGACCCAAAAACATCATATCCAAAAGACATTATTGCAAATTATTTCCAAATAAGAGAAAGAGTCAAACTGTGATTCACTGAAACAGAGTAAGAGACTATTGTAGCTGCCGGAATATACTGTAGCTGCCGAAAATTACTGTCGCTGCCGGAGAAAACTCAAAGTGGTTGAAATGAAACGAAAATAGTAAGGGTAAGATCAGAATTACCAGGTGACCCAACTGCTCTAAAGGAAATTTTTCAAAAAATGGCCGGAACTGGTCATACGCGCTGGCGCGTGAACTCACGCGCGTGAGCTTCTGGTGGCGCGTGGGAGCACGTGAAGCAGTTGCTGCCGGAGATTTTCACTAGGGGTTTGGTCCCCGGACACTGACGACTCTTATGGTAGTGTTGGATTTTTCACAACACTGACAGAGACAAACCAGACGCAAATAGCCTTGAAATAGATCACCGGAAAAAGACTTCCGGTGACTGATTCCTCTTCCCGGAGTTGTTGGAATTTATGTACAGCGATAAATCTCTCACGATGGCTCTGATACCATGTGAGAAAGCACGGGAGAAAGAAAATATATTATTATTGATATTTGATACAATACAAGAGGTCCTTATTTATTGCTATATTCTACAAGTACATATTACTCCTATTCCAATGTGGGACAAGACTCTATTATATACATATCTGTAAAACTTATACTATGTACAGACTCTCGTCACCTCGTGCGTACGTAGCACCCACAACTAGTAGCACATAACAATTACATCACATAGGGGTAGTTTCCCCCTCACAAGGTTAGACAGGAGACTTACCTCGCTCCGAAGTTCAATAACCGGCTCCAATTCCTCTCTCTACACCTTAACTCAAAGCCAAACGCTCCGAAACTAGTCAAACAACGTGAAAATCAATCAAAATACACTCCAATGCTTACAATTTAACAATTTATAATGATTCTCAACTCTGCTCGAAAAGTCATTAAAGTCAACCCTACCACGAACTCAAATATATAATTTATTCCTAATTCCATGTCCAATTTCGTGGTAAGAATAAAAAAATGCCAGTTTCTAGGTTTCCTTCAAAATCTCACAACTTCCACCAATTTTCATGTTCCAATCCATGTATAATTCATGTATTTAACTCACAGTGAGAAAAAATCACTTAACTCCTGGTTGATGATGAAAATGGTGTTCCAAAATTGGTCCCAAAGTCGGGTTTCATGAAGAAATAGAGTGAAAATGAGTCAAAACCTGATTTGGCCAACATATATAATTCTGCCCAGGCGATCTTCGCACCTGCGAAGCAAATGGTCGCTTCGGCGGCAAAAAGTACGCTTATGCAGAAAGCATTGGAGGCCACCCTCTTGCACCTGCGGGCAAGGAGCCGCATCTGCGCCATCACAGGTGTGAGAATTGACCCTCGCTTTTGCGCTCCCTTGCGCTTCTGCGGTGAAAGCCTGCCTCTGCGAAGTCGCTCCTGCGACCAATAAATTTCGCACCTGCGACGCTCCCCTGCTAGCCCCTGTCCGCTTCTGTGATGACACCATCGTTCTTGCATGTCCACATCTACGGCCAAACCCACCACAGGTGCGATAACACCAGAACATCAGCAGCTCCAACAATCACCTAAATCCAGCATTGATCCGATTTTAATCCGATCCAACCGGGGGTCCCATCCAAGCACACTAACACATCTCAAAACACGATAAGAACTTAGTCGAAGCCTCAAATCACGTCAAGAAACATCAAAATCATGAATTGACGGCCAAAACCTTTCTTTCAACTTTTCAACCTCTAAACTTCATCGAACGCATCCGAATTACAGTTAAACATACGGGAACGACGCCAAACTTTATGTGCAAGTTTCAAACCACGATGCAAACCTATTCCAAGGCTTGAAACTCCAAACAGATATCAATAACTCCAAAATTCAGTTCAAATCAATCTTAAGAAATTCTTAAACTTCCAAAATGCCAACCTTCTGTAATGGACGCCGAAATGCTCCCCGACCACCCGATACTCAACCCGAATATACGCGCAAGTCCGAAATCATCATACAAACCTATTGGAACCTTCAAATCCAGATTTGAAGATCGTTTACTCAAGAGTCAAACCTTAGTCGACCCTTGATACTCAAGGTCGTTTTGAGCTCTAGCGTGTTGTTCGGCGATTTAAGGATTTGGGTAGCTTCACTTCATGTATTATGACTTGTACGCATAGTCAAAATTAAATTTCAGGAACTTCGGAGTTGATTCAGATGAAAAATTCTCAATTCGGGAGCTTTAAGTTGGAAGAGTTGACTAAGGTTTGACTTTTGAGTAAACGACCTCGAAATCGAGATTTGAAGGTTCCAATAGGTTCTTATGATGATTTTGGACTTGGGCGTATGTTAGGGTTGAGTATCGGGTGATCCTGGAGCATTTCGTCACTTATTATCAAAAGTTAGCATTTTGAAACGAATGTTTGCTATATTTTGCCTTATCGATTCATGTGCAGGTTTCGGAAAGACTCAGAGTTTACGCTTCTTGTGGATGTGATGTACAAGGAAAAGAATTAATCCGGTTGCTTCTTTGGGAGTATTCATGTGCTAACAAAGCGATGGAGTTTGATTATATTTGGGACCAGGTTAGAGTAGGTGACTCTCAACAGTGGTTCTAATGGGATCAAGGATGAAGCACGGTGTCTAAGGCCAAGATTTCGTAGTAGAGTGTGAAGAATACCTGGGGAATTTTCTATGTTATCATTGGGTCTGCGAGGCAGTACTGGTGAAGTGGAAGAAACAATTTCAGATTCAGGAAAGGCCTTTCAGAATGGGATTACCAGTTGGAGATGTTATTGTGCGCACGAGGATGGTATGAGATGGTTCATGGGTATCGAGACGATGTTATCTCGTGATTCGGGTCACTCGAGATGAGTGCTGATTGAGTTCATTATGTTTTTGAATAGAGCTATTATTATTTCTAAGATAAGTCAAGAGTAAATTGGAAGAAGTTGGGTCAGCCAGTAATGGTTTGAATCAGCATGATTGTGGCAATGATTAGTTCCTTCAGCGTGTTAAGTATACATGTGGTTTGTTGTTGTACATATGGGCTTGACAACCATCATAATTTGCCTAATATGGGAGGTATTCGATTCCTATGGCCTTGTTGCGTAAATGGATCCCGGAAGGGTTATGGCAGTTTAGACCACGACTTAAGGTTTGCATCTTATGCAGTCGTGGGAATTCAGTTGCGTGTTGCAACGGTTCTTCTGAAATAAGTTAAGTGAAAGATTTCTAGCCAATGAAGTGTTTGTTCTACTAATAGCTCAGGGGTTATGATAAATTCTTGTACTCTTGCGTAGCGGCATGATAGGTGCACTGAGCGGCAGGGGAATTGGAAGTTGAGGATCAAGGTTGCGGTTCGGTGTTGACAAGAATGTCACGAGCTCGGATGAGCAGGGAAGAATTCAGATGTTCAGAGTAAACTAGCATTTTCTTTAGTGTCACCTAAGGACGGTGTCTTTTGTAAGAGGCTTTGCGTATTGATTTGCGGATTCTTGATTTGCTTTATAGAATTAGTACAGTTAGTAGTATGAAGGTGCAGACTTTGCTACCTGGTCCAGAAGGTCGTGGGAGCGTATCCCACTGGAAATTTGTATAAGTGTGACATGTTAGTCACTTGATTGTTATGGATTGAAACCAAGTATGGAGATTTTGGTATTATCGCTAATGTGAGAGTTTATGCCTGAAAGGCGCTCTAGTCAATTGGTTGTGGACAATGGGAGTTTAGTTCGAGTGGACGATTGCCCATATGTGTCAGGAATAGGGTCATTGTGGATCCTTGAAAGGTTGTTGGCCCTGTATGGTATGATCAGAAACAGCTTGAGGTCCGTTAGTGGGTCTAATGTGAATTTGTACTCTACGTCGAGGCAGATGTGTTCATTCAGCATAGCATCGCTTATGAAGGAGTCTTTGGGCAAGGATATTATTCCTGTCGTCAGCTATTCCATGTAATACTCCATTGTGCCATGTGGGTTATGAGACAGCTTGATTATTTGCACATGTGTGGTGATCCCGTGTAGCTTGTGGTGTTATATGAGCAAGATGACTCTCGAGATGCAAGTCATTTATTGCACCTTAGTCGTGCTAGGGTTTTGTAGCGTATGGTGATATCCGTCTCCCCAGGGATTGTATTACGCACTTGGCGTGTTTGTGGTCGATATTCGAGCATTTCGTAAGTATAAGCATTACAGGTGATGGGTGTTTCCTTGTCGGTTGTTGTGTGGATGGGGTGGCATGCCGCCACGGGTATATTGTTTGGATCGGGTGGCACGCCGCCACGAGTATGTTGTGTGGATCAGGTTGCGTGCCATAATGATGTCATATTCGGATCGGGTTGTACGCCGCAACAGTGTCATGTTTGGATCGAGTTGCATGCCGCAATAGTGAGATGTTGAGTACGGTTCCCTATACTTATTTTTGTGTGTGCCTTGTTTTTTTATCTCTGAGATGGAACCATAACATCGGCTTGGCCGTTTCATTCGTTATGTAGGCTGGGTAGTTCCTTGCCGAGTTCGTTCTTCCTTATGGGTCATATTCGAGTTGTAGCTTGTTGGCGCTGGATGCCGCCATATGAGATTTTAGACAGTATTTGAGGTGGCTTATTGCCCGAGGAGCTTGTACTGGGTGAGATGAGATTATTGGACCAGAGATCAATACGATCGGAGTTATGTAGGGTATGTTAAAGAGAAAATATCACTATTCAATTCAGAATGAGGTAGTGGTTCTTGTCCGGAGAAGAGACTCCATGATTTGTTGATTCGGCGGGTGGTTATGAGTTTCTACACATTTCTTTCATCGTGGAAGTATTGCGAGAGTTGGAACAGAGCTTACATGCGTTATGAGGTGTATTGCGGGCATCAGATTCGTAAAACTTCAGCTATTATGGTCAGAGGATGCTATTATGGTCAAACGACTTATGTGGTGCATGATCTGATTTCAGCGGAGGAGCATGATCATGTTTGGTACAGTGTCTGGTGATTGATGCAGTGTTCGTATGTTAGAATCAGGTCTCGGGGAAAACTTCAGATGTCAGAATTTGGCTTTAAAGCTTGTTAGCTAAGGTTATAGGGAGGATCTTCAGTCTGGCCCGAGCTATGTGCTTACATGGGTTACGGTGGCACGGGTAGGTGCACGAGGTGTTAAACAGTGATTTGAACAACTCCGTAACAGTTCTTGACACGTTCGAGAAAGAATTTATGTTTTAGTGGGGGGAATTTAACGACCCACCCGGTCATTTTGAGTTCTAGCGCGTTGTTCGGCGGTTTGAGGACTTGTGGGTCATTTTGAGTTCTAGCGCGTTGTTCGGCGGTTTGAGGACTTGGGTAGCTTCACCTTATGTATTATAACTTTTATGCATAGTAGGAATTGAATTTCGGGAAGTTCGGAGTTGATTCGGATGGAAAATTCTCAATTCGGGAGCTTTAAGCTGGAAGAGTTGACTAAGGTTTAACTTTTGAGTAAACGACCTCGGAATCGTGATTTGAAGGTTCCAATAGGTTCATATGACGATTTCGGACTTGGGCGTATGTTCGAGTTGAGTATCAGGTGGTCTGGGAGCATTTCGGCGTTGATTATGGAAAGTTGGCATTTTGAAAGTTTAAGAAGTTCTAAAGTTTGATTTGAAGTGAATTTTGGTGTTATCGATGTCCGTTTGGAGTTTCGAGCCTTGGAATAGGTTCACATCGTGATTTGTGGCTTGCACGCAAAATTTGGTTTCATTCGGGGATGTTTAAGTGTAATTCGGACGCGTTCGGCGAAGTTTGAAGGTTGGAAAGTTGAAAGAAAGGTTTCCATCGTCAATTCGTAATGTGATATTGTTTGACGTGGTTTGAGGCTTCGACTAAATCCATGTCGTGTTTTCGGATGTGTTGGCATGTTTGGATGGGTTCCGGGGGCTTGGGGTGATTCGGTTTGGAAATGGGAATGAGTTTGGACTTGGGGAACTACTGAAGGGCACCAAGTCTGGTGCGATCGCACCTGTGAGGGGTTTAGTCGCAGGGGCGTTTTTGGCATCGCAGGTGCGGTGTTGTGTTGCGCATAGGGGATGCGCAGGCGTGAGGTTTTGCCACACCTGCGCAGGTGCGAGGGGCGTGAGGTCGTCATTTCCGCTGTTTCTCCCATTCCTCTAATACTAACCCCGCAGACCCGATGATAACATAGAAAATTCCCCAAGTATTCTTCACACTCTACTGCAAAATCTGGGTCTTCAGCCACACAACCAACCCAAAATCCTTGGACACCACACTTATATCCTTGAACCCATTAGAACCACTATTAAGAGTCACCCACTCTGACCTGGTCCCGAATATAATCAAACTCCAACGCTCTGTTAGCACATGAACACTCCCAAAGAAGCAACCAGATGAATTCTTTTCCTTGTACATCACATCTACAAGAAGCATGAACTCTGAGTCTTCCCAAAATATGCACATGAATCGATAAGGTGAAACATAGTACACATTCATCAAGTTCTTTGCTCGAATAACCCTTGATGCTTTCTTTTCCGAGTCGTAAATAGTCCACCAATGCGCCGATAACCAGAAATCGCACAATCAGATAACCGTGTGATCTAATCATAGACGATGGGCTCCCCCACTTAGCTTTCAACTACAATTACATAAATGTAGAGCCCACAAAGATTCCTCCTTCTCAATTACCATGATCTCGAATAGTCAACCCGCCAAATTTCTCATAGTCTCTTGTTAAACTTTTCGTGAATATTGCGAATTACCAGCCAGAATCGCATATTCGACCTTCTGCCGGTTAGTAAGTAGAATTCTTCATAGAAACTCATCAAAATCACGCAACCGCTAACCCGCTCACAAGAGATAACCCACCTGTGGAATTCCATGCCGACATCTTCCAACGATGCTGCACTGGGTACAACTACCACAAAATCAGTAAACCCTCATGAGTCCATGCTCGTCCACCACCTGTACAAGTTTGTTCGTTCCCCATTGACATCAACTGAAAGTCCGACAATACAATCCAAACTCGAAGTCACGTCGTATCCCATAACGATAATCAAGCTCTTACACCCCTAAACACTCCAAGCAAACTTCTTTATGTCATGTTCAACCTTCCTCGGCACAGTAGCCACCATTCTAAAATAAAATCCGTAGATCTAGTCACTGTCCACCATGATTCCCAAATCGCTCTAAACTTTTCTCAAGGCATGTGGCTATTCTACCATAGAATCCATATACTACTCTGCCACTCCCACTTCAGTTAAACCATCTCCTTTTAAGCAACTTCTCGACCTTTGGTTTTCATACTTGACCTGCTAGCAATTCAACCACCGCGAGACACTTCCCACCATGTCCTTCCTCATCCTTCGCTGCCCAAATGATGCCTCAAACCAAAATCAGTCTCTGTAGCACCTGAACTAATATATTGCTACCAACTCTAAGTCGCCTCGAACATCATCTTTCTCAAGCCATCAGCATTATAAACACCGATTTGATTCTAAAACTGGTACACACCGCCATCTCGGACAACAGCTTCGCAGGCACCACTTCTCAACACCCTGCCCCGAAGGCAAATCAAAGAAGACCATAACACTGACAAACCTTAATGCGTTCAAACAAGGACGAAGACACCACACCATAAATGAGAATTCCACCACACTCGAGAATATCAAGTCTCGTTACTCCTTCAACCAAAGCCTGAACATCCATAGTCTGATTGCCTTTCCTCAGTTGGAATTAAATGCTGAACCACTAAACCATGTACTAAGAAATCCTCCTTTCGAGTCATTCACTGCCTTGACACATAAAGAAGAACCCTACCATTACACCAATATTATGGGATAACAACGCATGAATATCATAATAATTTGTACATAGCTTCAAACTATAGGAAATACAAATACTAAGCTGAAACGACATAACACCCTTCGGCAAGGCGAGGATAATAGCCTGCCCGAATACATAGGGAGAAACATCCGGCACCACGTCTGCAGTACCACTATAACTCCTTGTTGCCCAATTGATAACAAACTACACATCACATAAGATTGAGTAGGAAGGAAATGAAGGCATAAGCTTCAATGGAATCAAATCGCACGATGAGGAATCAAGAAGGTAAGTGCTCCTAACAGCCTTGTAGCTGCTCGAAGATAAGTACAGACGTCCCCGTACCAATCCACAAGACTCTACTGACTTGCTCATGACTCGTGAGACCCAAGTGAACCTAGAGCTCTGATACCAAGCTGTCACGACCCAAAATCCAATACGTCGTGATAGAACCCAACGTCGTCGTTAGGCAAGCCAGTAGTGAACTAACAACTTAGTTATTCATTTTATTATTTTTGAAATCGTGAATATTGTTAGGTGGAGACATAAATGCGTTAAAGTTGTAGATAAATACAATTCAAGTATTATACAAGTAAAAGTACATCTAGGTTAAGCAAACCATAAACAAATTCTAGAATCATCCCAAAATCCAGTGTCACGAGTGGATAAGTCTTTACTACGAAGTACAATAATAATACAATATCTGTCGGAATGTAAATATGACAGGATAAAGTAAATAGTACGATGGAGACTCTTTGGGCTGCGATACGTAGCCTGGAATGCAGCTCACCATAAAGTCTCCTTAGCAACTGCGCCTACGTGCCCAGATGACCCCCAATCGAACTTGTCAAATCCTGCACATTTAGTGCAGAAGTGTAGCATGAGTACATAAATCAACGCATACCTAGTAAGTATCTAGCCTAACCTCGAAGAAGTAGTGACGGGGGTGGACATTGACACTTTCTAGAGGTCCAATAAAGCAATATGATAAATCATAAGCAGATATGAAACACAACAGCAATAATGGGTAAAACTGCAAGTTACATTATCTTCCAAAAATTTCTTTTAAAGATATAACTTTTTCAGTCTCGTACTCTATCTCAACAGCTCAGAGGTATCAAGTGCCAGTTTCAAATGGATAGGGAATACCATATAAAATGTCAGGCATCAGTGGAGGATAATCTCGTGAATATTCGAATGTCTAGCGATATAACCCATGATTATGCCGAGGTCGTACAGCCCGATCCAAAATAATGTGTACATTGCCCAGGGTCGACCGACACGAACCATAGATGCATCTATAATACTGCTAAGGCGTTCGGCCTGCTCCACAAGAAAATGAAGGAACTTATCGAATTACGAGATGCGTGCTTACAATACAGTACATGAGCATAAGTGATATAACCTTTACCGTTTCTCAAATAATTGGCCAACAACTCAAGGTGATAAAGCTTGGTCTAATATATATTATATATATGTGTGTGTGTGTGTGTGTGTGTGTGTGTGTGTGTATGTATGTGTGTATGTATTTCTAAATCAATTTCAATTATAAATTCAATTATCTAAGCTATCAAAAGGAGTACAAATAATCCAAATATTACATGATAGAATCCTGAGTCTACCCAGACATAAACATGCTTTAGCTACGTGCGTACTCTCGTTACCTCGTGCGTACGTAGCACCCACAACTAGTAGCACATAACAATTACATCACCTAGAGGGTAATTTCCCCTCTAGGTTAGAAAGGAGACTTACCACGCTCCGAAGTTCCAATAACCGGCTCCACTGCCTGTCTAACTCATCAAACCAATGTCCATCGATCCGAAACTAGTCAAACAATCAAGAAAACAAATAAAAATATACTCCAACATCATAATTAATTAATTTACAACAATTTCCAACTCCGCTCGAAAAGTAAAAAATATCAATCATCGGGCCCACGTGCTCAAATTTCAAAAACGCTTGAAGATAATCATTACTCATAATACCACAAACTCAAATATATAATTTATCCCTAATTACATGTCCAATTTCATGGCCAAAATTCGAAAATACCAAATTCTAGGTTTTCTACCAAAGTTCCAAAATTTCCACTCATTTCCATGTTTAAATCCTTATGGAATCCATGAATTTAACTTACAATAGGTGGGAATAACTTGCCTCGTGATGCTCGATGAGAATCTCCTCAAAATAGCTTTCCAAATTTGGCCATCCAAGTAAAAAATGAGAGAAATGAGAGCTAGCTCTCGATTTAAAACACCTCTCTTCCCAGTGATATTTCGTATTTGCGGACAAATAGCCGCTTCTACGGCACCACACCTGCGGAGAACCCATCGTAGGTGTGGTTCCCTCTAAGCCCAGGCAAATCCGCTTCTGCGGACCAATTCTGCTCCTACGTCACCGCTTCTTCTGTCAAATGCTCGCTCCTACGCACTCGCACATACGGAGCCCTTCCGCTTCAGCGACTAAAGCTTGCCCAGCTCGTTTCCGCATCTGTGGGATATTTTTCGCATCTGTGGGCTCGCAGATATGGAAATTTCCTCGCATCTACGGCCTACCCATCCAACCTGCGCTTGTACGACCACTGGACCGCACTTGTGGTCAAAACCTCGCAGGTGCGATTACACCAGAAGCCTTATGCTTTAGAAATTCTTTAAGTCCAAAATTTGATCTGATTCGCACTCGGGGCCCCCAACCAACCATACCAACACATCCTAAAACATGATACGAATTTAGTCGAAGCCTCAAATCACGTCAAACAACATCAAAACTATGAATCAACGATTGAAACCTTTCTTTAAACTTTCAAACTTAAAAACTTTGACGAACGCGTCCAAATCATACTTAAACATCTCGGAATGACGCCAGACTTTGCGTGTAAGTCAAAAATCATGATAGGAACCTATTCCAAGTCTTGAAACCCCAATCGGACATCGATAACACCAAATTCACTTCAAATCAAACTTACGAAAATCTTAAACTTTCAAAATGTCAACTTTCTATAATAAGCGCCGAAATGATCCTGGAGCACCTGATACTCAACCCGTACAAACGCCCAAGTCTAAAATTATCATACGAACTTATTGGAACCTTCAAATCTCGATTCCGTGGTTATTTACTCAAAAGTCAATCCTTGGTCAACTCTTCCAACTTAAAGCTTCCAAATTGAGAATCTTCCTTCTGAAACCACTCCAAACTTCCCGAAATTCAATTCCGATCACGCGTACAAGTCATAAAACATGAATTGAAGCTACTCGAGGCCTCAAACCGCCAAACGACGTGCTAGATCTCAAAATGACTGGTCGAGTCGTTACAACACTCTTATGGGATCGGGCCATTCGCCTTGACAGTATCATGTAAACACACTCTTATGGGATTGGGCGGTTCGCCAAGGCAGTATCATGTATCACACTCTTATGAGATCATTCCATTCACCTTGACAACTTCATGAAATACTCTTACGGGATCGGGTCGTTCGCCTCGGCAGAGTCGTGCGTAATATTTGACAAGAAGCCAGTGTATCCGTGAGTTTTCTTGCCTTGAGTTGTGATGACCTATCTGTTGGGGAACAGATTATATACTCCATTTGAGGAAGTAACTGATATTTGAGGACTTGTGTTTACCGTTCAGATGAGGATCGTATCATATACTTATATTTTGTTCTTACTGTTTAATTACCATGCTTCATACTTATTTACTTTCTACTGTACTTGATTTATTAGACCACTAGTAAGTGCCGATGTTGACCCCTCATTACTACTTCTCCGGGGATAGGCTAGATACTTACTGGGTACGCATTGATTTAAGTACTCATGCTACACTTCTGCACTTATTGTGCATGTATATATTTCTGGAGGTCTTTTGGGTGTAAAGGCATAGCTACTGCGGAGACTTTATGATAAGTTTCATCCCATGTTATGATCCACAGCATACGGAGTCTCCATCGTAATTATTTACATTATCCTGTCTATCATGTGTTCCAAACAAATGTTGTATTGTTATTATAGTGACCCGATCAGTTGTTATGAGCTTTAGCACGCCGTTCAGCGGTATGAGGCCTTGAGTAGCTTCACTTCATGTATCATGACTTGTGCAAGTGGTCAGAATTAAATTTCAGTAAGTTCGGAGTTGTTTCAGATGAAAAATTCTTGATTCAGAAGCTTTAAATTGGAAGAGTTGACCAACATTATACTTTTGAGTAAACAACCTCGGAATCAGGATTTGAAGGCTCCAATAGGTTCGTATAATAATTTCAGACTTGAGCATATATTCGGTTGAGTATCGGATGGTCCGGAAGCATTTCAGCTCTTATTGTAGAGAGTTGGCATTTTAAGAGTTTAAGAATTTCTTGTATTTGGTTTGAAGTGGACTTTGGTGTTATCGTTGTCCATTTGAAATTGCGAGCCTTGGAATAGGTTCATATCATGACTTACGACTTGTACGCAAAGTTTGGCGTCATACTGTAATGTTTTGATATGATTCAGACTCGTCTGTCAAAATTCGAAAGTTTAAAAGTTGAAAGAAGGATTTTGATCGTTGATTAGTGATTTTGATGTTATTTTTGGTATTTCGAGCCTTTGGATAATTTTGGGTAAGGTACTGGAACTTGTTGGTGTGATCGGATGGGGTCACGAGGGCCTAGGGTGAGTTTCAGGATAGTTTTGATCAATTCTCCTTGTTTTGCAACTGCTAGTTTCTGGTGTGATTGGTATGAATGGCGATTGCGCAAGTAAGGATGTGATCGCGTAAGAGAAAAAGCGACTGTGTAGCTGGAGCAGGTGTTTCTTCGCGTTCGCATGAGATGAGTCGCGAATGCAGAGAGTTGAGGAGGCGGGCCTGTTTGGGAGAGTTGTGTTACGCGATCGCGGAAGGACTCACGCAATCGCGTAGGGTATTTTCTGTGGCTGGGGATTTTTTCCTTCGCGTTCGCGTTGTTTGACACACGTTTGCATAGGCTTTCCTGGTTAAGCTTCACGATTGCAAAAGCTTAATCGCGTTCGCTTAAGGGAATTTTTGGGCAAGGTCTGTTTGGCCTCCGTGATCACGAGGTTAGTTCCGGGATCGCATAAAAGGGAGGCCTGGATATAAGTTAGCAAAACGGGATGTGCTCATTTCATCTCATCCTTCTCTCTTTGAGCCGACTTTGGGGAGATTTTGGTAACGACCTGACCGGTTCTTTTGCTTTCTAGATTCTCGTTTCCCTATTAAGAATCCTCGTATGTGCTTTTACTATGTTATGACTTGCGGTGATGGTTAGTTGGGGTTTTGGAAGGGTTCAGGTTGGAATCGGAACACTTAGTTCCTTAATATTGGCTTAAAATGGTTAAGTTTGACTTGGGTCAATATTTTTAATAAACGACCTCGGAACTGATATTTGACGGTCCCAATAGGATTGTATGATTATTTTGGACTTGGGCGTATGTTCGGATCGGGTTTCGGATGACCCGAGGGCATTTCGGCGCTTAATATTGGAAGTTGGGGCATTGAAGGTTTTCAAATTCTTTAAATTTGGTTTGAGGTAGAATTTGGTGTTATCGAGGTCCGATTGGATTCCAAGCCTTGGAATAGTTTCATATGGTGATTTATGACTTGCACGCAAAATTTGGTGTCATTCCGGGTAGTTTAAGTATGATTCGGCGGGTTCGGAGTAAGTTGGAAAAACATGAAATTCAGAAGATGATTCGATTGGGTTTGGGATACGATTCTTAGTTTTGATGTTAGTTTACGTGTTCCAAGGGTTCAAGCGAGTTCATTTTATGTTTACGAACTTGTTGGTATGTTTGGAGGGGGCCCCAGGGGCCTCAGGTACTATTCGGTCAATGAGCAGAACATTACTGAACTTGGAAGAATGGTTGAAGAAGCAGGGATCTGGTGCGTTCGCACCTGCGAAGAATTGGCCGTAGGTGCGGCACTGTAGAAGCGGCTGGCTAGCTGCAGGTGCGAAATTTGGCAAGATAGGGTAAATTTGCAGCTGTGGACGTGTGGGGCGCAGGAGCGGACGCAGGCACGCGACCGCAAATGCGGTTAGTGGTCCGCAGAAGCGGCCTGGAGCTGAAGGGGTAAAGGTGCAGGTGTGAGGGTTCGACCGCATCTGCGAGCCTGCAGATGCTAAGAAGGCGTCGCAGAAGCGGAAGGAGGCCAGCTGGGGAGGACTGCATCTGTGATGCTTTTTCTGCAGATGCGGAGACGCAAAAGCGGCCAATTTTTCCGCAGAAGCGGAACCACTAGGAGGCAGAAGGGTGCATTTAAGTCGGGACTCAGACTATTTTGGCTCATTTCCCTCATCTCTTGGGCGATTTTTGAGCTCTTTGAAGAGTGGTTTTCACCTAGATATTGAAGGCAAGTAATTTATACCTAATTTAAGTTAAATACATAGGTTGTGGGTAGATTTTAACATGTAAAATTGTGAAAATTAGGTTTAGTTGAAAAGCCTAGGTTTTGGATAAAAATGGGATTTAACCACGAAAATGATTGTGGAATTGAGTGAAAATTATATACTTGAGTTCGCGAGGTTATGGGTAACATTCATCTTCGAAAATTTCTGAAATCGGGGCACGTGGGCCCCGGGGTGAATTGTAGAAAATCTTTCAATTTGGGTTGGATAATTACTCTAATAGCTACATTATAAACTTTTGAGTGTATATTGATTAATTTATATAATATTTGACTAGCTTCGGATTGTTCAGCACCAAGTTGAGGCCTTAGAGTGATTTTGTGGGCCGGAACGTGAGCTTTGAGACGAGGTGAGTCTCTTGCCTAACCTTGTAAGAGGGAATTTACCCCATAGGTATTTAAATTACTATTTGCTTCTAATTGTGGGGGCTACGCACGCACGAGTTACGAGAGTCTGTGCGTAGCTACTAATTATGCTTAAGTCCGGGTAGTTTTAGGACCCAAATCATGAAATACTTGTATTGTTTGCAATCTACTTGTTAATTTAAGTGCCTAAATTATATTGAAACTTGGTAAAGGATTCATAAAGACCAAATTTCAGTTACTTTGAGTTTTTGCGGGTTACTTGACCGTTAATGGAAATTGTGCTTTCGTGTGTATTAGTCTTGTAATAGCTTTTAAATCAGAAGCTCATAGAGTATTCTTTCTTCTTGTGGAGCGGGCCGAACGCCTCGGCAGTAGAATATATGCATCTATGGTTCGTGCGGCTCGACCCTCGGTATTGTACACATTATTCTGTATCGGGTCGTACGACCTCGGCATAAATCGTGCGTGTTAATGCTTGGAGCCTAAATACACTTGTTATTATTTTTATGAATTGAGGGGTTATAACTTTTTTATTGGCCCGAATTTTATCTAGAGTTAGCCTGTGTTAGTTGAAGATTTTTAGGATTTCTATTAGTTAAAGAATCATTTGTTCACTGCTTGCTAACGTGTTATTATTATTATTCACATATCTCATGCCTATTTAAAAATTCTTGTATTTTATTGTTGGCCCATAATAATTATCGATGTCGACCCCTCGTCACTACTTTTTCGAGGTTAGACTTGATACTTGTTGGGTACATGTTGTTTATGTACTCATGCTACACTTCTGCATTAATCGTGCAAGATTTGAGGCAGGTGCATCTGGCAGTCATCCCGACGCGCACCCGCGTTGCCCCGAGGCTTAATGGTGAGCTACTTTATGAGTCCGTTCTGCAGCACCCGGAGTCTCTCTTTTGTATTTACTTTATGTCTACTCTATCTCAGACAGTAGCTTACTGTTTTATATATTCTACTAGTTTCTCATACACTTGTGACACCGGGTCTTGGAAACATGCTAGTAAGCATTTGATGGTTTTTTTTGGGTATTTAAATCATTGTACTTGTTTCTTTATGAGCTTGCGCTTACTGATTCGCTCAAATTACACCTTAATAATAGTGTAAGCGATCGATGTCAAATATAGTAACCCAACAAGGTTGGGGTCGAATCCCACAGGGAATAGGCGTGAAACTATTGTCCAATCAATGTAATACTTTACTAAGTCGTAATTCTATCAAGTACGCCAAATAGAATAAAGAAGTGTTGAATATATAATGAAAGCGAAAATTGAAAACTAATTTGTTCAAATGTGAATGTGAAAGATATGAATTTAAGAGACCAAGGTTGTGCCCCTTTTAATGTAGTAGAATGTTCTTGATATTAATATTGAATACCTTTCTTGATATGCAATTGGTGTTTAATTTACTACCCAATATTTCCCAATATTTAGATAATATATCCTCTTACGATTCGAATACAAAAGAGTCAATAGTAAGAACAACCAATTAACCGCCAAATTAAAACCTACTTATTCCTAAGTGATTTCGTTAAACAAGGTTTAAAGCCTTGAATTTTTGTTATTTATTTTTACCAAACTCTATCTCACTTTCCCAAGATAAGTTAGAGTCAATTGGCATTCGTTAATGTTTGCAACCACTAACGATTAATTGAAGAACAAGAAATAAATAAATATCAAGATTCCTTTGGAATTGGATTCAATATCAAGATATCAAGATATCAAAACATTCCACCCATCTAGGGTTCACAACCTCAGTGTTTGAGTTTAGCTACACACGCTGATAATTAAAGAACAAGGAAGAGTAATTGATATCATCTTACAAAAATAGAGGGTTTTCAATCACCAAAAGCTTCTAAGAATTCAAAAATACTCAAGTGCCGTACTTTTTACTCTAAGTTCTAACAAGAATACCTTCACAAAATCCTATAAAACCTATTTATAGAGGCCCAAAACCCGAGGCGAATGTCGGTCAGCTTTGCCCTTGTTGAAATAATGCGGACCGCATTTCTGTCGCAGAACAGGAATGTGGTTCGCAAATCATCATCATCCATCGCAAATCCCACCAGACAGTTTTGCTCTCGTCGCATCTTGGTTTGCGGTTCGCATGTTGAATATACGATCGCATTCTGCACACTGATTTCCACTCAGAACTCTGTTCATGTTTGCGATTTCACCAGGCCAATTCGCGGTTCGCATTCCTGTTTTGCGGTCGCTTTTGCGACCGCATTCTCGACATGAAGATTGGCCTAAAGTTCTGTCTTCGTCTGCGATCTACTTGTAGCATATGCGATTCGCATGTCTATTCTGCGACCACATTTTTACACATGCGATGCTCTTAACCTCTTTTCTTGTCTTCAGCTAACTTTTTGAACTCTTTCTGTTCTTCAGGGTCTTGACACTTGTTATTCTACAAATACACTAAAATTACATAAGTATCATGAGAATTAACAAGTAAAACAAGTTAGACTTTAAGCAAATAGTATCAAAATGTGCCGAAATTACCCGGCACATCACTTACTTTACTAAATTTTTCACTTTTCATTTGCTTAATAAATACAAATCAACTAGTTTGAAATTATTAAAAGGAATAAATACACAGCAAGTTCACACATTAGCTTGCCTAGCCGTGACACTGGGCACAATCACGGCCTGTAAGAGAAATTGGGTCGTGAGAATTTTAGAGAGCTATTTCATCCATCTCTTAGGGGTAAGTATTTCTAAACAACTTTTGATTATATTTCATGAACACACATGGAATTTTAACATGAAAATTTGTCGAAATTTTGGGATTTTGAAGAAAGATCTAGAATTGGTATTTTTGAAATTTGACCACGAAATTGGATATGGAATTGGGAATAAATCATATATTTGTGATCGTAATGTTATGGGTAAAGTTTTTCTTAAAATAATTTCAGAATCCGGCAACATGGGCCCGAGGGCTGACTTTGTAGACTTTTTTAGCGGAGTTGTAAATTGTTATAAATTAATTAATTGTGATATTGGAGTATATTTTTATTGGTTTTCATGATTGTTTGACTAGTTCGGATCGATGGGCATTTGGTTTGAGATGCTAGAGAGGCGTTGGAGCCGGTTATGAAACTTCGGAGCAAGGTAAGTCTCCTGTCTAACCTTGTGAGGGAAAATTTACCCCGTAGGTGTTATATTCTTTTGTACTACATGTTATAGGAGCTACGCATGTATGAGGTGACGATTGTCCGTGCGTATGATAGAATTCCTTATTATGTCTTAGTAGACTTAGGTTCACGACATGCTATAATTGTACTATTTGAGTTATCTTTGCTCGTTTAATTCATTTATTTCGCGTTACAACTTGATACTAGACTTGCATAGGGTGGTAGACTCGCTATTGTAGAAATGTGACGAGCTACTTTATAATCCGCCGAATAATTTGTGCTTCCATTATGAATTTTTCTCGCGTTGTGCGTATTCATTTCAAAGTTTTCCTTAAATTTCATAACTCACTTGTATACTCATGAGTGGGGTCAATGACCCGTTAAAGCTTCTTATTCTAATGGGATCGGGCTGTTCGCCTCGGCATGATTTTGTACCACACTCTTATGGGAGTGGGCCATTTGCCCCGGTAGTATAATAGATGCATCTATTGTTCGTGCCGCTCGACCCTCGACAGTGTACACATTATTATGGAATCGGGCCGTTCGCCTCGGCATTATCAATATTCACGAGATTTTTCTTCCACTGATGCCTTGTATTTTATATGGTGTTTCTTATTCATTTGATATTGGCACTTGATATTTTTTGAGTTGTTGAGATAGAATACAAGATTGAGAAGTTTACATCGTTAAAAGAAATTTTGAAAGATTATGCTAGTTACCGTTTCATCCTACTATTATTGTTGTGCTTCATATCTATTTAGGATTTAGCATACTGCTCTATTTGACCTCTAGTAAGTGTCAGCGTCGACCCCTCGCTACTACTTCTCCGAGGTTAGGCTAGATACTTACTGAGTACGCGTTGATTTATGTACTCATGCTACACTTATTGCACTTATTGTGCAGGTATATATATGTCTGGTGGTCCTTTTGGCGCAGGGGCGCGACTATTGCGGGGACTTTATGGTGAGCTGCATTCCATGTTACAATCCGCAACATACAGAGTCTCCATTAGAGTTATTTATATTCTCCTGTCTAACTTGTATTTCAGACAGATGTTGTATTATTATTGTACTCCTTCGTAGATGCTCATGCACTTGTGACACCGGGTTTTGGGGGTTCCTACTGCATTTTTATTATTGTAGTTCATGTAATTATTATCATTTCACCTTGTAATTTATATTTTATAAGGAATTGGAAATAAAAATCACGGGTTTTCTGAGAGTATCTGACCTTACTCTACTTATTTAATGGGATTCATGATTTCAAAAATAACAAATGAGTAACTAAGCACCGTTGGCTTGCCCGACGGAGGTAGGCACCATCACGACCTATAGTGAGTGGATTTTGGGTCGTGACAGTTATTGTACTTCCTAGTAGATACTCATGCACTTGTGACACCGGATTTTGGGGTGTTCTAAAATTTATTTATGATTTTGCTTACCATTGAGACATTTTTACTTTATATTTTACTCAAATCATATATATCTACGATTTTTGACGCATCGATCTCTCTATCTAATAAGATTCATGACTTTAAAATAATAAAAATGAACAATTAAATTGGTAGTTCATCGTTGATTTGCCTAACGGTGACGTTGGACGCCATCACGACCTATTCGGGTCGTGTTAAATGTTCTAACTCAAGATACAATTAGCCGCCCTTTTCGCCCAATGATGCCTCAAAGGAAATCCTCAAGTTGTGCTATATGGTACTGGCCAGTATGCTGTAAATTTACTACTGTTAAAAAGCCCTAGTGAAATAGTTATGTATCTCAATTATTTGCTTATTTAATTTGATGGAAATCTAATTGACAAATCATTTGTTCCCTTTGTGTTGCAAATCTTTTATGTTTATATACCTTTTAGCATTTCTAACTTTTTTTATACTCTTGATAACATTTCGTTAAGTCTTTGTCTGATTGATTCAACTTTTAGTACTATAAAATAAAATTGAAAAGGGACTTAATTATTGGATTAAACATAACTATTGAAAACGACCTCTTTATCTTCACAAGGTACGAGTTAGATCTACGTATACACTAGCCCATCAGACTTCACTTGTAGGATTATACTAAATTTATTGTTGTTATCGTAAATTAAAGGGACTTAACTAGTGTTCCTTCCATTTTATTTTATGTGGTATTATTTCTATATTATTACCTTCGACTTATTTTATGCAATAGTGTGGGTGACTGGGAACGGCATTTTAAAAAGAAAAACTTTTAATACTTATGGTTTAAAATAAATTATATATATTTGTATTGTTATAAATTATCTCATCAAGAATAAAATAAAAAAGTTTAAAATTAGTTGATTCTAAAAAAGACGATTTGTTTTGGAATAGACAGACAAAACAATCTAACATACAAATTGGAATGAAAGAAGTAGTTCATTCCGGAAAACGTACTATCTCCGTTTCAAATTATCTATCATGATTTTCTTTTATACATCCATTAAGAAAACTTTAATTAGGAGGAATTTTTGAATATTTTACCTTTATTTATGTCTTGAGATATCATATCTCTTTATTGAATATTTACCTACTTATTTGTCATCTTCATCTTCAAAAATATGCTATCTTCTATATTATATTAAAGGAGGATAGTAAAGCATGAGATTAAGCCAAGTGACAGATTGAGAAAATGCCACTTGGCACTTTTAAAACATAATCTAAATAGATTTAGACAAATCTAATAAGGATTAAGATAAACAAGATTTTCTCAGATTTAGTTTATAAAGGAAATCAATTTAGATTAACTCATAATTTTATACTAAATAGATTTTGAAAGCTTTGCAAAAATAAAGATTCTTATTTAATAATTATTTACTATCAACATGATTGATTTTATTTTATTTCATAATTTTTATTTTTTGGAAACATTACGTAGAGAAATAAAGTGATAGTGAAAATACTTCTACAACAATTGAGATATAATGTGTTCAAACAATTAAAAAAAAATTATACAATTTATATATGAATTGAGTGCAGTAGTTAAAGTTAGAAAGCATAACTTATTTTTTGTAAAATGCGATTCAATTTAGAAAATAGAAGGATAGGCATAATTAAATCTGAGTTGATCTATATTGAAATAATTTTTAATTTATATCTGTATTATATTAGAATGAGTGTGATAGAAATGAATACTAAATTCAAACAAGCAAATGAAAATCCACATGACGATATAATAATATTAAATTTTGAATAATATAATAGTAAAAATAAGGTTCATATAAAGAAAAATAATGGTAAAACTTATTTAAATTGCGACAAGAAAGTTTTTTTCTTTTTTATGATAAGAAAGGTCACAAATGGATAAGGCCACATAACTCAAGTCTAATAGATACAATAAAACTTTAAAATATTAAATAATACAAATAAGTTAGAGATAATGTGAGAACATCTTGCACCACATTTGCGGTACCATTACAGCTCCTCGATGACCAATTGGTAACAAGCGCTCCACGTTGCATAAGATTAAAGTAGGAAGGAAATAAAGGCATAAGCTTTAATGGAATCAAATAGCACGATGAGGAATCAAGTAGGAAAGTACTCTTAACAGCCATGTAGCCTCTCGAAGATAAGTACAGACGTCTCCGTATCGATCCGCAAATTTATACTAGACTTGCTCATGACTCAGAGACCCAAGTGAACCTAGAGCTCTGATATCAAGCTGTCACGACCCAAAATTTACTGTAGGCCATGATGGCGCCCAACATTGTCGTTAGGCAAGCCCACACTTAAACATTCATTTTATCCTTCTTAAAATCATAAATCTTTCTTGGATAACGAGGTTAGTGCATTAAAATAAATCGTAGTTACGTACAGTTTCACTAAAACAATAAGTGAAAGTGAATTAGTGTAAAACAATCCATGACAAATCTAGAACACCCCCAAAGCTCGGTGTCATAATGCATGAGCATTTACTAAGGAGTACATTAATAATACAACCTCTGTCCGGATTGTAAATAAGATAGTATAAAGTAAATGGTACGACGGAGACTCTGTGGGCTGCGATACATAGCTTGGAATGTAGCTCACTCATAAAATCTCCTCAACAGCTGCGTCTACGCGCTAAAATGACCACCAATTGAACCTGTCAGATCCTGCACATTTAGTGCAGAAATATAGCATGAATACGTAAATCAATGCGTACCCAGTAAGTAATCTAGCCTAAACCCGGAGAAGTAGTGACGAAGGGGTCAATGTTGACACTTACTAGAGGCCCAACAAAAATATAGTAAATCAAAAGCAGATGTGAAGCACACATCAATCATGGGGTAATTTTGTAAGTTACCTAATCTTCTAAATACTCCTTTTAAAGTATGAATTCTCAGTCTTATATTCTACCTCAACAACTCAGATATATCAAGTACCAGTAACAAATGGATAAGAAATACCATATAAAATGCCGGGCATCAGTGAAAAGATAATCTCGTGAATGTTCGGACTGCCAAAGATATAACGCACGATTATGCCGAGGTCGTTCGGCCCGATCCAGAATAATCTGTACACTGCCGAGGATCGAGCGACACGAACCATAGATGCATCTATACTACCGAGGCATTCGGTCCGCTCCATAAGAAAGAAAGGAAGTTACCGAATTACGAGACACGTGCTTACAATACAGTACATGAGCACAAAGTGAATATAATCTTTACTGTTTCTCAAATAACTCGCCAACAACTCAAGGTGAAAAGGCTCGGCCTAGTATACATATATTTATTTCTAAATCAATTTCTATGATAAATTCAATAAAATAAGCCAGCAGGACTAGTTCAAATAATTCAAATATCACATGATAAGGTCCTAAGTCTACCCGGACATAAATATGCTTTAGCTACATACGGACTCTCATCACCTCATGCGTATGTAGCACACACGACTAGTAGAACATAACAATTACATCATATAGGGGGTAGTTTTCCTCTCACAAGGTTAGACATGAGACTTACCTCGCTCTAAAGTTCCATAACTGGCTCCAACGCATCTCTCAACACCTCAACTCAAAGTCAAACGCTCTGAAACTAGTCAAACAACACGCAAATCAATCAAAATATACTCCAATGCTTATAATTTAATAATTTATAATGATTTTCAACTCCGCTCGAAAAGCCATTAAAGTCAACCCTCGGGCCCACATGCCCAGATTTCAAAAATATGCGAAGATAAACATTACCCATAATACCACGAACTCAAATATATAATTTATTTCAAATTGCATGTCCAATTTCATGGTAAGAATCCAAAAATACCAATTTCTAGGTTTCCTTCAAAATCTCCCAATTTCCATGTTCCAATCCATGTATTCATGTATTTAACTCACAATGAGAAGAAATCACTTACCTCATGGTTGATGATGAAAATGGTGGTCCAAAATTGCTCACAAATTCAGCTTCCATGAATAAATGGAGTGAAAATGAGCCAAAACCCTATTTGGCCAACATATATAATTCTACGCAGGCGATCTTTGCACCTGCGAAGCAAATGGCCACTTCTACGGCAAAATGTCCACTCTTGCGGAAATATCTGGAGACGCCCCCCTCGCACCTGCGGGCTAGGAGCCGCACCTGCGCCATCGCAGGTGCGAGAATCGACCCTCGCTTATGCGCTTCTGCAGTGAAACCCGTCTCTGCGAAGTCGCTCCTGCGACCAAAAGAATCCCGCACCTGTGATGCTCCCCTAGCTAGCCCATGTCCGCTTCTGCGATGACACCATCGCTCCTGCGTGTCTGCACCTACGGCCAAACCCACCGCAAGTGCGATAACACCAGAACTTCAAATCCAACATTGATCCCATTTCAATCGGATTAAAACTTGGGGCCCCGTCCAAGCACACCAACACATCCCAAAACACGATACGACGTAGTCGAAGCCTCAAATCACATCAAACAACATCAAAAGCACGAATCGACGGCCAAAACCTTTCTTCAACTTTTCAACCTTCAAACTCTGTTGAATGCATCTAAATTACACTTAAACATCCCGGAATGACGCCAAACTTTACGTGTAAGTCACAAATCACGATACGAACCTATTACAAGGCTCGGAACTCCAAATGGACGTCGATAACACAAAAAATCATTTCAAATCAATCTTAAGAAATTCTTATACTTCCGAAATGCCAACCTTCCATAATAGACGTCGAAATACTTTCGGACCACCCGATACTCAACCCGAACTTACGCCCTAGTCCGAAATCATCATACGAATCTATTGGAATTTTCAAATCCCGATTCCGAGGTCGTTTATTCAAGAGTGAAACCTTAGTCGACCCTTCCAACTTAAAGCTTCCGAATTTAGAATTTTCTTTGCAAATCAACTCCAAACTTCCCGAAATTCAATTCCGACCACATGTACAAGTCATAATACCTAAAGTGATGCTACTCAAGGCCTCAAATCACTTATCGACGCTCTAGAGCTCAAAATCATTGTTTGACTAAATAAAAGGGAGGATATTCAGTCTGGGTTGTGGTGGTACGGGTAGGTGCACAAGGTGTCGAACAATGATTTTGGGGCAACTCCAGAGTAGTTCTTAGCACGTTCGAGGACGATGTTATGGTTCCATCTCGGAGAAAAGAAACAAGGCACACAAATAAGGATAAGGAACTGTACATAAAATCTCACTATTGCGGCGTGCAACCCAATCCGAATATGAAATCGTTACGGCGCGCAACCCGATCCACACAACATACTCATTGCGGCGTGCCACCCGATACAACAATACACCCGTGGCGATGTGCCACCCGATCCACACAACAATCAATAAGGAAGCACCCATCAAGTTGTAATACTTATACTTAGAAATGCTCGACTATTGACCACAAGCACGCCAAGTGCATAATACAACCCTGGGGAGACAAATAGCGTCATACGCTACAAAAACCCAAGCACGACTAAAGTTCCATAAATGACCTGCATCTTGAGAGCCATCCTGCTCATATAACACCACAAGATACATGGGATCACAACACATGTGCGAATAATCAAGCCGTCTCACTACCCACATGGCACAATAGAGTATTACATGGAACAACTGACAACAAGAATAACATATAACGCTCGAAGACTCCTCTGTAAGTGCTATGATGAATGAACACATCTGACCTGACGTAGAGCACACATTCACATTAGACCCACCAACGAACCTCAAACTGATTCTTTTCATACCATACTGGGCCAACAACTTTTCAAAGATCCACAATGTCCCTATTCATGACATACACGAGCCGTCAATATCGGACCAAACTCCCACAGTCCACAACCAAATGACTAGAGCACCGTTCAGGCATAAACTCTCACATTAGCGATAGTACCAGAATATCCATACTTGGTTTCAATCCTTAACAATTAAGTGACTAACATGTAACACTTATACAAATCTCCATGTGGGATACACTCCCACGACTTTCCGCACCAGGTACCCAAGTCTGCACATCCATACCACTAACCGTACTAATTCTGTAAAGCAAATCAAGAATTCGCAAATCAATACACAAAGCCTCTTACACAGGACACCATTCTCAAGTGAAACTAAAGAAAATGCCATCTTCCTCTAAACATCTGAATTCTTCCCTGCTCATCCGAGCTCGTCACATTCTTATCAACACCGAGCCACAACCTTGATCCTCAACTCAAAATTACCATGCCGCTCATTGCACCTATCATGCCACAACGCGGGAGTACAGGAATTCATCATAACCTCTATAATACTAGTAGAATAAACACATCATTGGCTAGAACCCTTTCACTTAACTCATTACAGAAGGACCGTCGCATCATGCAGCTGATTTTCTGCGACCGTAGAAAATAAAAACCTCAAGTCGTGGTCTAAACCGCTATAACTCTTCCGGGATCCATCTACATATGACAGGCCATTATAATAAAATACCTCCAAATCAATCAAATTACGGTGGCTGTCAAGCTCGCATGTAAAGCCACGAATCACCTGTATATCTTAACATACTGAAGGAATTGATCGTTGCCCAAATCATGCTGATTCAAACCATTACTAACCGACCCCACATCTTCCAATTTGCTCTTAACTTGCCTTAAAAATAATAATATCTCCATTCAAAAACATAACTAAACTCAACAACACTCATCCCCGCTGACCCTATTCATGAGACCACATTGTCTCAATACCCATGAACCACCTCATACCCTCCTCATGTGCAGAATAACATCTCCAACTAGTGCACCCATTCTGAAGGACCTTACGTGAATCCGAAATTGTTCCTCCTATTTCTCCAATACTGCCCGCAAACCCGATGATAACATAAAAAATTCCCCAAGTATCATTCACACTTGCTAGAATATCCCGATCTTCAGCCATATAACGAACCCAGAAATCCTTAGACACTACGCTTACATCCTTGAACCCATTAAAACCACTATTGAGATTCACCCACCCTGACCTGGTCCCGAATGTAATCAAACTCCAACGCTCCGTTAGCACATGAACACTCCCAAAGAAGCAACTGGATGAATTCGTTTCCTTGAACTTCACATCCACAAGAAGCATAAACTCTGAGTCTTCCCAACTGCGTTTAGATCCAACTGCTTCCTCGCTCCTATCGCCTTATCTCCTTGGTCACTCTCAACCCTAGCTTCGATTGGGTTGGGATTTACCTTCGCCCTGTTAACCGTAGCTTCAGCTGTAACATTCGTGGTTTAGGCCGCTTCACTTCCTGTTGCTGTGATAGTTCCAGTTGTGGCTGAAGGAGTGGTAACCTCCACTTTCCGATTTGGTAACATAATCCATGTTTCATTCACTTCCCACATCTTCCGTTGTTGCGCTTTTTCATCAGTGAGGCCTAATCCTTTCCTCACCGCTTCGATTATCATTTTTATATCTATCGCTTGGTTGTTCGTTTTCCTCGGCCGCCCTCTAGGCAGTTTCCGGTGGTGCGCATGGTAGTTCACTCTAACATGCGCCGGGAGAATTTAGAGAGAGAAAGAAGACCTATGTAACACCTTTTCATATGACACTATTTCATTTTCTAAAATTTTTAATTTTATAAATAAAATGAAAAGATAATTTGAATTTGGGATCAATTTTTTTTTAAATTATGATAAGAACATTCAAACACGGATAAGACCATGAAATTGAAGTCTTATTAGGAAAAATAAAAATATGAGAACAAATTAAAATAACAATACAAAGTAAATATTAATGCAAGTAATTTTACTAACCAAAATTAAAAATTAAATTTGTATCTTAAATAAAAAAGAGAAAGAAAATTTAATTGCATCTAATACAAAAAATAATGTATGAAAACACAATAAAATTTTGAACATAATAATCTAAGACCTATGTATTAATATTTTAGATTAATTCAAAGCTACACTTTAATAAAATGTGATATTATTTTGGTCATAGGTAAAATACTAATGTAAAAACTAATTAAAATTTTATAGAAGGGAAGAGAATGTATAACAAAAACAATAAAGATGGGGTGAGGATACTTATACTTTAAATTAATTTAAATATAAGTAAATTAAATAATTAAATAATACTTAAAAATATTAGTGATAGATTAAAATGATAAAATAGTTTAGAGTAAGAGGATAAAAGCTTAAAAATATATTAAATTTCAAGAATAAAAGAACTTGTATTTATTGATGATTAAAAGGATAATAAGCAAGACATTAATAGCCTATTTGGACATGCTTCTCCAATTCTAGAAGCACTTTTTTCAACAAAAAAAAAGTATTATTTTTAAAATTCAAGTGTTTGGCCAAGCTTTTGGAAGAAAAAAAGTGTTTTTGAGGAGAAGCAGAAGCAGTTTTGGAGAAGAAGAAAAAAGTAGTTTATCTCCAAAAGCACTTTTTTTAAAGCACTTTTGAGAAAAACACACTTAGAAGCAGTTTTTAAAAGCTTGGCCAAACACTAATTGCTACTCACAAGTGCTTTCCAAATTAATTAGTCAAACATAAACTGCTTCTCACCAAAATTACTTTTGAGAAAAGCACTTTTGAAAAAAAGCACTTCTCAAAAGAAGCTAATTTTGCAGCTTGACCAAACATGCTATAAGACAACCGGTAAGCCAATAAAAGATCATATGATAGTATAATAATCGTAAATAGTAAATAATATAATAGCTATAAGGAAAGAACAAAAAGAAAAGAAGAATTTGTGTAGAAATGTGATGAATAAGACTTATTTGATTTCAAGTTGAAATATAAAGTAATGGTAAGAATTTTGTTAAAATAATATGATCTAATATGCTCAAACAACACAAATCGATGTACTATTTGACAGCAAAATATAATGCAAGTACTAAAATCAATGTAGCGACCCGGCCGATCGTTATGAGTATTTTAGCCCTGATCCCCTATTTATTGCCTTATCTATGTTGTATTATAGTTATGTGACTTCCCGGGGGAGTTTGGTTTTGATTTTGGGTGAGTTCCGGAGTGAAATGGAATACATAGTCCCTAAGTTGGAGTTTTAAGTTGAAAGAGTTGACAGTAGTTTGACTTTTGTATAGACGACTCCGGAATGGAGTTTTGACAGTTCCAATATCTCTGTATGGTGATTTTGGAGTTTAGAGCGTGTCCGGATGTTGATTTGTAGGTCTGTAGGTCGTTTTGGCGTGAGTTGGCGAAAGTTAGAAAATTTAAGGTTTGGAAGATTGAAAAGTTTGACTGGGAGTTGACTTTAATTATATCGGGGTCGGATATTGATTCTGGAAGTGGGATAGGTCCGTCCTATCATTTATGACTTGTGTGCAAAATTTGAAGTCAATCGGAGTTGTTTTGGTATGAATCGGCATTGGTTTAAAAATTCAAAAGCTTATAGTTTCATAGGCTTGAATTGGGTTGTGATTCTTAGAATCGATGTTGTTTGAGGATATTATTGGCATTGAGTAGATCCGTTATGTGTTTTGGAACTTGTTGGTATATTCGGACGGGGTCCCGGGGGCCTCGGGTGTGATTCCGATTGAATCCGAAATAATTTGGACTTAACCTCACTGCTGATGTTGGGCTGTATCTGGTGCAACCGCACCTGTGCACTATTGGCTGCATGTGCAGACTCGCAAATGCGAGGGCTTGATCGCAGAAGCGAATGGTGGCCTGCCTAGCTGGGACCATAGATGCGGTCAGAGGCTTGCAGAAGCGGACTCGTAGAAGCGAGTGCGGAAGCGCAGAAGCGAAAATGGCTGGCCAAGCCTAGGATCGTAGAAGCGAAACCCTTCTGGAGGCACGAGACCGCAGAAGAGCATGTTTCTCCACAGGAGCGGATGCGCAAGTGCACGATTTTGCCGCAGAAGCGGAATCCCTGGAGTAAAGAGGAATCTGCACCTGCGATGGTCTTTTTGCAGGTCCAGCGTCACAGATGCGACTAAAGGGCCACAAAAGCGGAATCGCTGGGCAGAAAATGAGGAATTTCGAGGGTTTGTTTCATAATCCATTTTTGGACTAAGAGAGCTCGGTGTGAGGCGATATTTTGGGAGATTTTCAAGGAAAAAATTGGGGGTAAGAATTCCAAATTCGATTTTTGTTAAATTACACGAATCTATTATTGTTTTCATCATTAAATTAGTAATTTGGAGTTGGAAATTTGGGAAAAGTTACTGAAACTTCACAGGCTAAAATTTTGGGGATTTGAAAGGCGATTTGAGGTCGGATTTGAGTAATTCTTGTATGGTTGGACTCGTTATCAAATGGGTGTTAGGATTTTATAATTTTGATCGGGTTCCAAGACGTGGGCCTGAGTTGACATTTTGGGTTCACTTTTTAATTCTTTTCAAAGATCGTAAATTTATTGTTCGAATTAGCTTCCTATAGTTATATTTATAGTATAAAGTTGTTTTGGCTAGATTCGAGTCGTTCGAAGTTGAAAAATCGAGGGAAAGGCCTACTAGTGGATTGAGTTAGCGTGATTTGAGGTAAGTGTCTTTCCTAACCTTCTGTGGGGGATTGCCTCTTAGGATTGGTATTGTTGTGATAATTGTGATGTGTGAAAGCCGTGTACACAAGTTGATGAGTGTGTACATAGGCTAAATGTAGAAATTACCAGCTTTAGCTATGTAGATTCCTTCATGCCTTCATTGAGTTATCTTAACATGTTATAGTCATCATTTCTAGTCTATTTTCACATGTCTACTTGTCTTATCTCTTACTTGCTAATTCCTGTACATGTTTAGTTGAAGGTCTTGTTACCTTTATTTTGTATTTATTATGTAACCATTGAACTTTTTACTTGAAGTTGTTATTTTTGGAAAATCTTGTTGTTGAAATTGGTATTGAGTTATAAAGGCCGTGATTGCATTGAGGCAAAATGTTAACTTGTGAAATACTATTCTTGTTGAGTTACTCACCACCAGTTATTATTGTTGAGACTCTTGTGTACTTTGTGGTTGAGCCATGGGCTTTTTATTATGAAAACATTGTTATTGTTAGTTTCTGTGGCAAATTGTGATATTGGGCATCTGCGATTTGTGATACGTTGTGATATTGAGCATGCGGTGGTATAAGGTTTTGGGGTTGAAACGCATGCAGTGAGATAATGTGGCTAAAACACAAGATGCCATTTCGGGAAAAATAATTTTCAAAACTAAATGTAAAGGCTCCCGCGGTGATATAAGGAAAGATTATGACTTATTCTTGTGATTTGAGACTATGAGGCGGTACCTCGGTAGTGAGTCTTGTTGGTATTTCTCCATTGTTGCACTTGTCTTTGGTTGTTGTTTCCTTAGCATATTATCAGTTGCTTTTCTCTGTGTTGCACTAATTGATTTAGTTCCGTATAGCTAACCCTGATATGCTATTTGTTGTTTCAACTTCATTACTATCATTATTACACTACCTTATTCTTGTTCAGTCTTCTTATTTATTCCCGTAGGGCCTTGACCTGACCTCGTCACTACTCTACCAAGTTTAGGCTTGGCACTTACTGGGTACCGTTGTGGTGTACTCATGCTAAGCTTCTGCACATCTTTTTGTGCAGATCCAGGTACCTCCTATCAGCCTAGAGATTAGCGAGAGTTTAGCTACGGAGACTTCAAGATATACCTATCGGCGTCCGCAGGCCTCGAAGTCCCCCTCTACCTAGACTATTTTATTTCCTTTATCCTTTTATAGATATTGATGTATAGGATTATGCAGTAACTCTATTTAGAGCTTATGACTTGTATTCACCGGGTCTTGGGAGTTGTATATACTAAGTCGCAGAGATTATTCATTATAGTTGTTGAGTTTTGAGACTTATATTTATCATTTCAGTTATTTCTGCATGAATGTTAAGCTTACCTAGTCTTGGAGAGTTTGTGCCATCCCGACATCCTACGGAGGGAAATCGGGGTCTTGACAAGTTGGTATCAGAGCTCTAGGTTCGTAGGTGTTATGAGTCACAAGCAAGTTTAGTAGAGTCTCGTGGATCGATACATAGACGTCTAAACTTATCTTCGGGAGGCTATAGAACTGATAGAAAAAGTTTCACTTCTTAGATTCCTTATTGTTCGAATTTGTTGACTTGAATTCTAAATTTTTGTCTTTCTATTCTCTCACAGATGGTGAGGACACATACAGCTGGATCTGATGACTAGAC